>JANKOD010051597.1:0-12566 GCA_026284645.1 Erythroxylum acuminatum | reverse complement strand
TCATATATCATGGACTTCATTAATTCGATTAAAGATCAATATCAATTCATAATAATGAATATCAAATTAATGAAATAAGCCTTTCTTTATTTATTCATAAAGTCTGTACAGGACTTTGAACAAAATGCGCTAAAGGGGATGACCTTTAGGGCACTACTCTAACAGCCTCCACTAGGTTTTGAATAATATGTTTAAGATAACCAAGTGTGCTGGTTGAGAAAAGCACTTTATGGGCTTAAGCAATCACCATGGGCCTAGTTTGGAAAGTTTGCAAAAGTAATTCTTGGTATTGGCTACAAACAAAGCCAAGGGGATCATATTCTCTTCTTAAGACACTTGGTAGCAGGGAAACTTACAATCTTGATAGTATATGTTGATGATATCATCGTGATGAGTGATGATGACAAGGAAATTCTAAAGCTTAAGGCTAGACTTGCAAAAGAATTTGAAATTAAAGAGCTTGGGAAACTCAAATATTTTATTTGAATTGAAGTGGCTTGGTCTAAAAGAAGGCATATTTATTTTCCAACACAAGTATATTTTAGATCTTCTATGAGAGACAAGAATGATGGGATGTAAGCCCATTGATACACCAATTGAAAAGAATCATCGATTGAGTGAAGAAAAAGATGATGAAGTTGTTGATAAAAGAAGGTATTAAAAGCTGGTTGAAAACTAATATATACTTATCTCATACACGTCCTGATATTGCATATGTTGTAAGCATGATAAGTCAATTCATGCATGATCCTAAGAAAGTTCATTTATAAGCTGCTTATAGAGTAATTTGATACCTGAAGGCTAATTCTAAGAAAGGAAATCATGTTTAAAATAGGAGCAAAATTAACTATAAAAGCCTACATAGATGCAGACTATGCTGCTTCACTATCAGACGCTCAACAATTGCCTACTGTATTTTGATTGGAGGAAACTTAGTAACTTAAAGAAGCAAAAAACAAGCAGTAGTATCTAGATCAAGTGCAAAAATCTGAATTTTATGCAATGGCTTAAAGAATTTGTGAACTCTTATGGATAAAGAAAATTATAGAAGGCTTGCAAGTTAAGTGACATGGACCTGTGATTTTGTATTATGAGAATATAAGCATTGCACATAATCCAGTTCAACTTGACAGAACAAAATATGTTGAGATAGACCGATACTTCATCAAGGAAAAGATTGAAAGTTGACTGATTTGTACACCTTATGTTCCTACAAAAGGTCAAATGACATCAGATTATTTGATCTTCTAGAAGATTTGATATAGTTGTAAATAGCTGAGTAATAGCTACGATTCTGGTTTACTATTTTAGGCTGATTGTAATCTTTCATTTATTTAGGCTGATTATAATTTTCTTAGTCAATGACTATTGTGTAAGAATTAGTTTGTTTTCTAAAATAGGACAAATGACTTTGTATATATTATTCAGTTTATAGAGAAAGATGACAAGAATTTCAGTTTCTATTCAAGAATGCATTCCTATATGGAGAACTAGTAGAACAGATTTACACGGAAATTCCACTAAGTTACGAGAATAATTTGCCTACCTGTATTGTGTGTAAGTTGAAAAAGGCATTGTATGCCTTTAAGCATTCAACTTGAGCATGGTTCGAAGATTTGCAGGAGTTATGTTGGCTATGGGGTATAGACAAAGTGAAGGAGATCATGCACTGTTTATTAAACACTTTCCTTTAAAGAAAGTTATAACTAGATGACATAATAGTGAGGGGGATGATGATAAAGAGAAGCAATTCTTGAGTCAGTGATTAGCTAAGTGGTTTGAGATTTAAGTCGTTAGGGAGGTTAAGTATTTCTTTGGAATATAAGTTGTACATTGTAGGTAGGAATTTTTATCTTACAACGAAAGGATGTCATAGATCTTCTCAACGACATTGGAAAGACAACATGCAAACCTGCAAGTGCTCCTATTAATCCGAATCTTAAGCTTGGAAAAGCAAAGAAAGATGTTACAGTAGACAGAGAAATGTATTAGCCCCTACTAATAAATTTGTCTCATATAGCAAGTATAATTTAGTCAATTGATGCATTGTTCAAAGGAAGTCAATCTGCAAGTAGCTTAAATAATACTTCAATATCTTGAGGGAACACTAGGGATGGGTGTTTTGTTCAAAAGAAATGGAGGTTTAGTCCTTGAGGCATATACTGATGTTGATTATGTAAAATCTGTGATTGATAGAAGATCATCTTCAGGATATTGTACTTTTCTTGATGGAAACCTTGTGACTTGGAGAAGCAAAAAACTTTTCTTGATGGAAACCTTCTGACTTGGAGAACCAAAAAACAAGTTTAGTAGCTCAACCAAGTGCAAAGGTTGAGTTTCAGGCAATAGCTCAAGGTGTATGTGAATTATTCCAGTTGAAGATAATACTTTTAAGGTTTGAAGATTAAGTGGGATGGCCTTCTGAGACTATATTGCAACAACAAATCTACAATCAACATAGCTCACAACCCATTTCAACATGTGTTTCAAATACAAGTCTACGCAACAGTGAAGTACACAAGCAACCACAGGAACTTTTCAAATGAAGGTCCAACATTATTCTATAGACTCTTCAACACCATAATTACTCTCCAAGGAAATCTGTTGTGCAAGTTGTGTGAATTCTTCTAGAACCTGTGAGGTGGCAAGCTCCAGCTAGACATTTGCGATATTCTCGCTAAAATCAGAAACATAATTTGTTAGATTTGTATTATAAAAGGAAATGATGTAATAGAGAGAAAATGAGTTAGAAATGAATGAAAAATCTCCAGAATTCCTCTCTTCTCTCTCGATGCTCTCTCTTTCTATTTGTATTGGCTAAGCCTTTATATATGCAAGTCTTTACATATATAAAACGACAGGGACTATTACTCACCTTTTGGTCTATGTAGATGACATTCTCATCACTGGAAATGATCCATCTTACATAGCTAATCTCATTTCAAAACTAAACTCAACCTTTGCACTTAAAGACCTTGGGGACATCCACTGTTTTTTAGGCTTTGAAGCCCATAGAGATTCCACTGGACTCTATCTTTGCCAATCTAAATATGTCCTGAACATTCTCAAAAAGACACATATGGAGAACTGTAGTAGCTCAAAGCTTACCCACTCAGACTCCTATTTTTGAAGATCCTACTCTTTTTAGAAGTACCATAGGTTCTCTATAGTGTCTTGTCCACACTACACCAGATATAGCCTTTTCAGTCAACCGTCTCAGCCAGTTCCTTGTCCAGCCTACACAAGCCCACTGGGTTGCCTGCAAACGCATTTTGCGTTATCTCAAAGGCACTATGCATCTTGGCCTGACATTCACAAAATCCAATCTCAACCTTTCTCTCTATAGTGACTGATTGGGCTAGCTGCCCAAATGACAGAAGAAGTAGCAATAGATATTGCCTATTTCTAGGTCACAATTTAATCACCTGGAGCTCAAAGAAACAAATTGTTGTAGCCAGGTCAAGCACCGAGGCGGAGTACCGGTCAATGGCTGCTGCTACTACTGAAGTTTTATGGTTGAAAAATCTATTTTTTGAACTAGGTGTCCCCATTACCCTACGAACTATACTCTGGTGTGACAATATTAGTGCTATTTCACTAGCCTCAAATCCTGTTTTTCGTGCTCGCACAAAGCACATCGAACTTGATGTTCATTTTGTTTTGAAAAGGTTTTGGCAGGAGTAATCCAACCCAGATATGTGCCATCAGCAGACCAAATTGTCGATATATTCACAAAGTCGCTGCCACAACAACTTTTCAATTACTTTTGTATCAAATTGAATCTAAGGTTTTCACCCCAGTTCAATTTGAGGGGGGATGTGACAGATACAAGTCTACTCAATAGTAAGTACTCAAGCAACCACCGAAACTATTCAAATGAAGGTCCAACATTATTCTATAGACTTTTCAACACCAAAATTACTCTCCAAGGAAATCTGTTGTGCAAGTTGTGTGAATTCTTCTAGTAAAAAAAAAACAAACTTTTTCCAAAAAAAAATTCTTCTAGAACTTGTGAGGTGGCAAGCTCTAGCTAGACATTTGTGATATTCTCGCTGAAATCAGAAATAGAATTTGTTAGATTTGTATTACAAAAGGAAATGATGTAATTGAGAGAAAATGAGTTAGAAATGAATGAAAAATCTCCTGAATTCCTCTCTTCTCTCTCTCGATGCTCTCTCTTTCTATTTTGTATTGGCTAAGCCTTTATATTGAATGTCAAAAATTTTCAACATGATCGAACGGAAGACATTAAAATTGAATAGACATTTCATTAAGAAAAAGTTAGATAATGGATTCATTTGTACACTATATATCTACTCATGTTTAATTGGCTTACATTCTCACTAAAGGTTTGAGCAGCTTAGTTTTTTAAGACTATTGTATCCAAGATGAGAATGGAGAATACCTATTCACCAACTTGAGGGAGAGTGTGGCAAAATCATGTATATTGATAGATTGATTGTATTTGATTGAGTTTTCTATTATATTAGAATATCACATAAGTCATAAAATTAGTGAATGTCTTATAAATTATGAAATTAGATATTGTATTAGAATATCCATAAATCATACTTATATGTACTAAAATTTTGTTTATAAGGTAAGTCATATATCCAAAGTCCTATTCAAATTCTAAGAATTTGTAGAGGATTAACACTACACAACCGAAGCATCAAATTTGTGCACTTGATTCCCAGCTTTTGTATTCGGAATAGTAGACTGTCATTATTTAGTTTATTGATGACGGATGGATATGGAGTACATTCGTAATCTCAAGAAACTTTAACCAGGTCAACAATTTTTTCATTTATCAAGCACTTTATTATAACAAGATTGCCATTTTGGATAATAATCGGTTTTCTGTTTTTAAATCTGAACAGTTGACTGAAAGTTTGTACTAACAGCACTGCAGTTAACATGGCGGTTCAAATATCTATCTATGTTGATTGCAGGTATATTAATCCAGAATGCTTGGGATACTTGGATCTATTACAGAGTTTAAGGAGTGGAGACTGCTCTTGAATTTTCTTATGGTTCCACACATTTCTTCTACCGCGCGAAGGAGAAGTTATGGGAGACCTTTATTGTCTTATTTAAATTTTGGTAATTTGAATTTTGCAAGTTGTCTTTTTTACTGAATAGCTCTTAACTGTTTGGATGTAATGTGCTTTAGTTTGAGAAGGAAAAAAGAAAAATCTTAAAAAGTAATTTTGTCCGGCAATTTCCAAACCCTTGTCGTTTTCTGTAATGCTTCTTCCTCATCTGTGTCTGCTTCGTTCGTCATTACTATAACGTAAAAAGCAATGTAGGCACTTAATCATAGAAGTCGACAAGCATGCAAGGGATCTGTGTTTAGTTAACCCAAAAAAAAAAAAGGGATCTGTGTTTCCTCTGAAATCTGAGGGTTTGGGGTCTTTAAGTTGAGAAAAGAACAAGACATCACGTTATCATGTCAGGCCACATGTTCCGTCGAGAATCTGGTGACAACTTGCAATTTGATCAACGGTGTTGCTGTCGTATTGCATTCAACAACAAATCTAATTAAGAAAGAAAAGAGAAGGCATCTTCAACATCCAAGAGTCGCTAGCTCTTAAGACTGAGTCCGGATCCTCTGTTTAACTAAACTTTGTCTAGCCCAAAAATTGTTGTCGTTCTACGTATATAAATTTACAAACTCTGTAAGTCTTCTAAATTTCATGGTTTATAAGTCAAGTCGACATCCACTCAACATCCTCATTCTACGTATTGATACAACAATTTGGTTTGTTGTCGTTCTACGTATATAAATTTAGTATCTTGATAATATAGAAACAAAGCAATAAATAGAAAAGGAAAAAGATTATTGGAAATGCGGCATAGAATGAGACAACAGCAACAACAAGCTCTATTGATGCAACAAGCATTGCTACAATAGCAGTAACCAATAGATGTACCATCCTGGCATAATTGTTGCTGCCATGTCTCGAGAGATTTTCTAACTCTATTATTGGTTTCTCCTTTTCGTTCTGTCAATCATTTGTTTTTTTTTTATTGTAATTTTTTGGATCGAACAAAGTTTTGATTTTTTTTTTTGAAAATGTTAGTGGAATTTTATTGTTGAATGGAAGTTAATATCCAACTTTCAAGTGTATTAAATTCTTATGTTACTTTTGAATGTTGAAAATAAAAGAAACGGAAAATGAAAAGTAACCAAAGAGAATCCTATGATTGAAGGAAAAGATACTAGTAACTGCAGAGAATGAAAGTGGCATTAAAAGGATTTCTAATTCAAAATATGCATTATGTTTGTCGTTGTTTTGATTTTTTATTTTATTTTTGTTGAATAGCTATTTATGGTTGAGTCCAGTCACTTGAATCCAGTGTCACCAATACATTATTCTTACGGTATTTATGCGTCTGTTGTTCAATAACATAATCCACTAAGCTTCAAATGCAGCTCTACATGTGTGGGCATGTATGTTAGTTCTCTAGGTGTTTATTTATATATGGATTTCCTTCCATTGAGGACATATTTAGTTACGGTCAGGCGGTTAAGGTTAATTGGACATATGTAAACAACCAAAGGGGAGACACATTAGGTTACTTTTTTCGCTTATTTATTTGATTTTGGTTTGTATGATTTTGCATTCCTTCTAATACAATACCTTCTTTTGGCCTAAAATGAAAATTCAAATCATTAGAGTATTACTAACATATTACTAAACTACAATATTACAAATATTACCTGTAGTCCAGACATAGAATGACAATAAGTGTAAATGATACTTGTGTTTTTCATAGAAACACCAAATGGTTGCATCTGTTATATGTCCTTACCAAAGCAATCTCATACAATATTTCCCCATCAACTTGTGTATGTGCTTCTTTGTTGTCTGATTTTCATGTCTTTCAAAGCTTTTTTCCCCTTCTCTATAATTTTTCACAAAGCAACTTAACTTTGTTCACACATTTGGTGGAGTAACGAAGTAGAAGATGAGGAACAAGACGATTTGAAATATTTTCAAAATTCAGGATTGTGGAGAATCTAGTGTCACTGTAAGAAACAAACCTATCATGCAAGAATATTATATATAATTAAGATAACTTTTTCACTGTTCTTTGTTCTCTACCAGTGAAAGGGGAAGAAAGATAAGATTTTGACGACTTTCATGTCTCTTCTCATGTAAGTTTCGTTTGTTTTCTCATCTATAGATTTTCTTAGTTTTTTTTAATTATCATTCCCTCTTTTTCTCTCTAAATCTTTCTTGAGAGAATGACTGAGCAGACCCGAAACTACCTTTCCTTGTAGTTTTAGAAATACCCCTATGATGTCTGCCTCTTTTGAAGTCTCTATATCTTATATGATTCTATTGCTGATCCATTTCCATTTTGAAAGATATCATTTTGGTAATTTACTTTCATTATTATTTTTAATGTGGAGAGCTATAAGCTACTTTAGTGCGTGACTCCTCTGTTGGTTCTTAAACTTAAGACAATCTTTATATTTCCTGGTAGGTTGTTGTTAGCCTGCAAATTTAATCCCCTACTTAAGTTGATTTGTAGTATAGTGAAGCAATGGTATCATCCCACAGAGATCAAAACATAAGGAAGATTTTTTACTTTCAAGCAAAGTATGTGTGAATGTCAAAAGGGAAAATAGAAGTTGAATGCCAGATATAGGACCAGATTGGGGGATTTGTTTGCTTGCGTTAAAAGTGAGCAAGAAAAGAAAGAAGAAGACGTGATTTAAGTTTAGAAAATTAAAACAAAGTCGAAAGTTTTGAAGAGAGAAATTGCTAAGAAAATTTGAGTAAAAAGTTCAAATTAATTAAATACCAACTGCAAAGGTTTTCACTAAATCCTTAAGTTGTTTTTAATCATTGAAAATGAATTATATCTTATATTGAAAAATTAGGGTTCATCAAGCAAAGATAGATGCATTCAAAACAAGCATAACATGCAACAACTTCTTGTTACTGTATTAATCCAAAACTAGCATGAACAACACAATAACAAGAGCATTAAGATTAAAATCAAGCCTGCTGAACCTAGCTAAGTTAATTTTCAACAACGCTAGCATGCATAAAATTAACCTATGTCTTGATCTAACTAATTAAAACCTACATACAAGCTTCAATTTTAATTATTTGTTGCTACTTAACCTAATCAATTTATTGTCCAGCAATTAAATTAATCAGATAGCATACAAATTATTCATGCAAAATTCAAATTCATGACTTCAAATTCACACGCATAATTCAACAATCATGTCCAGATCAAGACCACAAATTTCCAATCATAGATTCATCAATTGTATACGCATGCTTATCATAAAAACAACCATGAATTTAGCTAATAACCTCAACAATTGGAAAAGAGAATTTAGTTCATAATTCTAAGTAAAACAAAGTTAAAAATCATCATTGAAAACATGGTGCAGAATTCGAGTATAAGAAGAAGAAGTAGAGAAGAAAATAAAACTAGGGTTCTACCCAGAGAGAGAGAGAATGTAGGAGAAAGAAAGAGCAGAAGAGAGAAAACGTGAATACCCCTTTAAACTAATGCTAAAGGATCCAATTTATATTGGAGGAGGTCTTGTAGGAGAGAATTTCTTTTCCAAGTAGAAGTAGGTCTTTCTTTCTTTGAAGAATTAGGATCTTTGCAAGCATATGATTTCTTTTCCAAGTAGAAGTAAGTTTTTCTTTCCTTGTAGAATTAGGATCTTTACAAGGATATGATTTCTTTTCCAAGTAGAAGTAGATCTTTCTTTCCTTATAGAATTAGGGATCTTTACAAGGATATGATTTCTTTTCCGAGTAAAAATAGTTTTTTTTTCTTTCCTTGTCAAATTAGGATCTTTACAAGAGTAGGACTTTTTTTTCCTAAAAATTAGGAATCTTCATTTTTCCCAATCTATATGCCCCCTGACCGTCTGGATTGTTCCTAGATCCATTTCTTGCAATGGCGAACAAGAATCTTTTGAAATGTAGAAATCCTAGTTGAAGTAGAATTCCTTATTGGATTAGGATTTCTACAACTTTGGTCACCTTAGGGCATTTCGACCTCCTCACTTTAAAATGACATCCAAAAGTCCTAAATCTTCCTCTTTAGCATGATTTTCTTCACTTGACACCTAAAACACCTGAAATGATAAAATCAATGTAAGTCACATGATTTAGACATCAAATGACAATAAAAATTAAGTGTAAAAGTATAAAAAGATAAAAAATATGAGTGTATCAAATTCTCCCACACTTAGCTCTTGCTCGTCCTTGAGTAAGGAAAAATAAAGAAAGACAAAAGAAATATACTAAGGAAAAGTCGTGACATGCAAAAAGCTAGTGTGGATGCAAAAGTAAAGGAAAATGTGTATGCAAATGCAGTGAAACTTTTCTGAAGTGTTATAGCTTTTCTCCTAACCTCCAAACAACAACAGAGAAGCACAAGCATCATAGAGAAAAAGGAACCCGTGGCATTCAATCCATAAAATTAATGAACTTGCTCTAAATGTAAGAACCAAACAAGATAACATATAAGACTTAAAGGAAATCTACTCCATATCAAAATAATAAGCCCTCTCATTGTTATACTCTCCAACATTCAAAGTGTTTAAAGCTTATATGTGTTTAACTCTCATAAATTCAAATAATGCAATGCTCTACCATTTGCTTGCTCTTCAATCTTGAATATACTACTACACATACTTGCACAACACAAATCAAATGGTCTTAACAGGGATGTAACTTGGCTGGGCTATGGGTGAGATAAAAGAATGGTAAAGAAAAAGGTTAAGTATCAAAGAAAGCAGAGTATAAAAATAATCAATGATATACATGTCACGCACCATGCATATCATCAAACAATCAATCACAACTCAACTTTTCATTTGAACTTTCAATTCCAATAATATTGAACAAGAAAATCACGTGGGAAATTCATTTCTTTTATTTTTACTCTCGGCCTCAATCTTTTTTGTTTTTTGTTTTTTTTGTTTTAATTTTTGTCCGAATACTCTCCCCTAATAATTAAGCACAAAACAAGTCATATACCACAGATAACCAAACATGCACAACCTCCTCAAGTTTGACTCAACGAAAACATGTTCTACTAACCATGATAGGGGTTAGAAAGGTAAATCAAATAAGAACATGCTAAGTTAAACATGGGTAAAGTAAAGAACAGATAATAAGCTCAAGTGGGCTAACTAATGGTCAACATGCTTTGGGTTGGCTTTTTCTTTTTTGGTTTAAAATCCTATGGGCCTTTATCATGTTTATCTAATGCATGCATAAATGTAGTCTCATCAAGATATGAAGCAAGTTCTAGATATACAAAGTATTGAATGAAATTACACATCAAAGAGACATGTTGAAGGTTCAAAAGCTCACATGGGACAATCATCTATTAAGTCAACAAATGTAATTTCAAGGTCAGTCCAAATACCATCATGCTCAGAACTTACATAAAAACACATCCATCAAATTTATGATTCAAAAACCACAAATTAATTCTCATCTATAACATTCATATTCTTATCAATCATTGAGAGGTAAAAAGACAAAACCAAACACTTCAGGTGCAAGACATGCAAAAATAGAACATCTTTTTTTATTGTTGAATTATTTTTTCAATGTTTATGGGTTTTTTTGATAAAGCATGCAAGTACAAGTGAAAACCTTCAAGTTCAAGCAAGAGCAAAAGTGCGGTACATTAAAGCACGAAAATCAAGAAAATATCCGAACCAATAAGCAACTAAAACCTAAAAATTTAATGTAAAAACTAACCTAAATCCTCCCCCCACACTTAAACACGACATTGTCCTCAATGTTGAAATCAAAGCAAGAAAAGAAGATCAAAACACACCAAAAAGAAAGAAATTCCAAGACGAAGAAGAAGAAGATGAAAAATTAAGAGAAAAAGGAAAGGGAAGAGAAATCAAATATGATTTTTGTATGATGGGTTGCCTCCCATTAACGCTTTTGTTTGATATCGTTGGCTCGACATCATGTTAATGCTCCTCACTCCCCATAGACAGGATCGACTAAGTGCATCACCTCCAAGTTAGATTGAAAACCTTCAAGGAAAGGTTTCAACCTATGGCCATTGACTATGAACCTCTTGCTTGTATCCATGCTCTCAACTTTAACTGCACCATAATTAAAAACACGGGTAACAATAAAAGGTTCAATCCAACGAGATCGAAGTTTACCTGGGAAGAGGCGAAGGTGGGATTGGTAGAGAAGAACTTTCTGGCCCACATGAAACTCCTTCCTACTAATCATCTTGTCATGGACTGCCTTTGACTTCTCCTTGTAAATCCTCGTGTTCTCGTAGGCGTCATTCCTTATCTCCTCCAACTCTTGCAATTGTAACTTCCTAAAATTTCCAGCCTCATCATAGTTCAAGTTACATTGCTTAATGGCCCAAAACGCTTTGTGCTCAAGTTCTACTAGAAGGTGACAAGCTTTCCCATAAACCATTCTAAAAGGCGACATTCCTTAAGAACTCTTGTAAGCTGTTCTATAAGCCCATAATGCATCTCCCAATCTGAGATTCTAATCCTTTCGATTGGGTTGCACTGTCTTCTCCAAGATAGATTTGATCTCACGGTTAGAAACTTCAGCTTGGCCACTTGTTTGAGGATGGTATGTCGTGCTAGTTCTGTGAAACATGATACTTCTTCAACATGGCCTTAAAGGATCGGCTGCAAAAGTGGGTCCCCCTATCACTGGTTATTGCTTTGGGAATGCCAAACCTGTTAAAGATGTTAGCCTTAACAAATTCAACAACAAACTTAGCATCATCAATTCTAGTAGGAATAGCCTTAATCCATTTAGATATATAATCCACAGCAAGCAAGATATAAAGATAGCCATAAGAAGAGGGAAAGGGACCCATGAAATCAATAACCCAAATATCAAATATTTCACTAAAAATCAAAGTAGTTTGCGACATCTGATCTCTCTGAGTTATGTTACCAGTTCTTTGACATCTTTCGCATGATTTACAGAAGTGGAATGTATCTTTAAACAATAAAGGCCAAAAGAAACCACATTCAAGCACCTTATGAGCTATGCGCTTGGCACCAAAATTGTTGGGACCCGATCCGGGAACCGGATCCCAACCGGAAAACGGAAACGAAAAAGTGAAACAAAGTGTGGAAAGTCGCGAATCAGAATACGAATAACAAAGCGGAGACAAGCGAAATAGTCAAACTGAAACAAACATCGACATCCTTTTCAAACACGAAGCATAGCAAACTGATCGCGTATTCAAAGAACGTAACGAAACCCATAGGAATCGAAAGATTATAAATCCGACATCCGCGGACTACAACTTTAGAGAAGCGCCGTCGCGTTGGATACCCTAAGACAATCCAAATCCGGTATAAATTTTTTTTTATTCTTATTCATTCCTTTCTCTTTATACAAATTCATTTCCAATTTCCCTTTCCACGTAATCAAACTCAATTCATAAATTTCTTCTAACTCAATTTCTACATATCCCAACTTTTCATCTTTTAACTAAAAACTCATCTTAACAAAACTAATCTCTTAATCATATTCTTATTCTTATTCTTATTCCGC
>JANKOD010051459.1:0-12579 GCA_026284645.1 Erythroxylum acuminatum | reverse complement strand
TTCCAATGACCATCGGTGCCCACAAAATGTTGTACACTGAGGTTACGAATAGCGTCCGGAATGGGGGTGGTAGCCTGCGTAACAAGAGGGCCCACGCCTTTTACCCAAGGATCCAGCCAGAATCTAGTAGTGGCACTATCTCCAAGCACCCATTTTATGCCCTGTAATACTAAATGCCAGGTCGCCTTTATACTCTGCCAGATCATAGAACCTTCTGTGGTAGCTATAGTGGAGGGGAGGCTGGTAGCATCAAACTCGTATTTCGCCAAGAGGACTTGAACCCATAAAGCATTAGGCTTGTTAATCAAGGTCCAACCTAGTTTGGCTAAGAAGGCATCGTTGGTTTCTCGTAGTTTCCGGATGCCCAAGCCACCCATCGATTTCGGTTTACAGACATCCTCCCATTTAACTTGGGATCAGAGTTTTGCCTTTCCTAAAGGACCTATCTGGTTTGAGCGGGGATTAGTCTAAGTTGGGACCCTCCTAGGACACCTCGTAGAAAAAAAGAAAAAAAAGTTTTTAAGTAATAATTTAAATTTTGGATTAATTCAATAATAAAAATTTTAATTAGTCAAATTTTTATCCATATATCTTAATATTTTGATTATTAATAAATTAATAAATTTATTAATCAATTAATTTTTATAAACTAAAACAAATCATTATAAATTATTTAATTTTTATTTAAAAATCTCTTTCTTTAACTAAATTTAAAATTTTAGATGTATAAAAATTCTCTTTTTTACTCTTATTTTAAAATTTTCAGTTTTTCAATTTTTGTCATTTGTTAATTTTATATCAATTCTGTGATGATAATCACGGTTTTTCCATTAATTCACACTCAGATACAACAAAATACAAAATATAGATGAAGAACAGAAGGTGCGAGTGTGAGAAGAGGTGTCTGAAGATGTCGAAGAAGAAAGAGAAAGAAGCTCTCGAAAGTTCTAATCAGACAGAGACTAAATGACTAAAGACACATACACGTGAGACTCACAAGGAAAAAACCAAGTCAGATACATCAAATCAAAACGTTGTCGTGGTGATATCTGAAGCAAATTAAAGAAGTAGCCACAATACACAAAGCGCACAGCTTCAGAAGAATACTTAAGTGGATCACGTGAAGAGCACCTGTTTGCCTCTGACTTATTCAAAGCTCATCCTAAAGCCATGCATTCAACACCTATAAAAGGAGCACAGTTCAAGCATCATGACAGATTGTATTTTTCATTGTATTGTAAACAAAAGTTTAGTGAGTGTAAGAATCAGATTGGAAAATTTATTAGAGAGTGCTAGGTACTTATCTGTGGGTACTAGGGGAGTTCTAAGACTCTTTGCAAGTGTTTAGAAAAACACTCAATCTCTTTACATTTTTCTTTTCTTCTTAATATTGGTGGAACCACTATAGTGAGATCTTTGGATGTAGATAGCATTAAAGCTATCGAACCAAGTAATTCTAATTTTCTTTATTTTTCTACACTTCATAACATCTGCAAGATTTAACTTCTTTATCAGTCTTTAAGGTTTAAAGCAACAGTACAACACAAATATCCTAACAGAAGTGGTATTAGAGCTTCCGAAACCTCCTGGGGCACTTCTTGACTACTCAAAGCATCAAAGAATCATCAAGAATTTTCAGTAAGTATAAGTCTTTTGTTTCTTTAAACTATAGTCATAATGGTAGGGAAAGAAATGGATGTTTTTACTGGAAAAGAAGACTTCACCATCTGGAAACTCCAGATGCAAGCTCTTCTTGAGTCTTATGATTGTTATGGGGCTATTGAAGATCAGTATGATGTTGAGATTGATCCAGTAAAAAGACTCAAGATGCAAAGACTTGCACATTGCAAGTTAATGCTTCACTTATTACTAACTATAATAAGAAAAGTGCAGAATTATAACACTGCACAGAAGCTATGGCTTAAACTTGATGAAATGTATGCAAAGATGTGTCTTCCTGACAAGATGACACTTCTCCACATTCTTGCTAACTACAAGATGAATACCTCTGTCTCTTTAGATGACAACTTAAACTATTTTTTAAGTTAGTATAAGACTTAGAAGCTACAGATGAAAAGATCTCTGAGAAGCATCAAGCTGTAGTGATTCTAAAGGCTTTGCCTTCTGAATTCAATGCTTTCAAGAAGGTAATTAAGCATGATAGTGGAAAATCCCTCACTGTCAAGAGGGTATTAGACTCACTAATGGAAGAAATAGTAGATGTTAACCCATTCTATAAAGAAGCAGAAGTAATGTTTGTAGAAAATAATCATAACAAAAAGTCTCATAAGAAGAATAGCAAGAAAGGAAATTGGCAGAAGGGAAGTGGAAAGGATAAGCATACCAAGGAAGGTGAGGAAAAGAAGAAAAAGGGAAAAGGAAAGGAGTGTTTTTACTGTGATAAGGAGGGGCATTTTGTAAGGGACTGCAGAAAGAAGAAAAGGGATAAAGCTGCAAAAAGTGGAGATGCAGGGAATATGGAGAAACTATAAGACTCAAGTGGTAATGAGATTTTGACTGTCACTGAAGAAAGTGAAGACCTTAGTAGAGAATGGATTTTTGATTCAGGGTGTGCAATGCATATGAGTCCTTATAGAGACTGGTTCACTACATTCGAACCAGTCACTGCCAAGGTAAAAATGGCAGATTCTGGGCAGCAAAGGATATAAGGGATTGGAAGTGTCTCCATCAACATGTTTGATGGAAAGAGAAGGATCCTTACTAATGTCAGATTTGTACCTAGAATAAGAAGGAATTTGATTTCTGAAAGCTTGTTTGATAAGCAAGGTTTTCAGATCAGATTAAAAGATGGACTCAGAGAAATCCTAAAGGATGGTAGAGTCATTATTAGAGGAGTTGAAAGGGGTGGGTTGTACTATGTTATAAGCTCAACAGAAGTTAATCAAGTTTCTGATAAGGGAAATCATGAATCAACTAAGCAATGACATGTAAGGTTAGGTCATGTAGGGAACAAAAGTTTGTTCCACCATTCTAAACAAGGATTTATCCCTAAACAAGACCTAAAGAAGCTAGAATTATGTGAATCATGTATGCTAGGGAAGCATCACAGATCCAGTTTCCAAAAGGGAGCACAGAGGACTACAGAGATCATGGAATATGCTCACAATGATCTTTGGGGGCCAGCTCAAGTACCTACCGCGGGAGGGAACTTATATTTTATGTCCATTATAGATGACAAATCCAGAAAATGTTGGCTCTATCCTATGAAGAAAAAAGATGAAGCACTAAAGAATTTCATATGATGGCATACACTTATGGAAAATCAGACTGGGAAGAAACTAAGATGCCTAAGGACTGACAATGGATTAGAGTACTGCAATAAAGAGTTTGAAGACTATTGCAGCAGGAAAGGTATCTTAAGGCAAAAACAGTGAGAGCTACACCTTAGTAGAATGGTGTACCTGAAAGAGTTAATAGGCCTCTCTTAGAAAAGACTAGGTGTATGCTACTTTCTTCGGGTTGCTCACATTCACTATGGGGTGAAACCATTAGGACTATAGCCTATCTAGTTAATAGGCTTCTTACCTTTGCAAATGATTACAAGACTCCACAAGAAGTGTGGAATGGTAAGAAACCTAACCTAACTCACTTTAGAATATTCGGATGTGCAGCTTATGCACATCAGAAGGAAGGAAAGTTGGAGCCTAGAGCAATCAAAAGAGTTTTCCTAGGATATCCAAAGGGAGTTAAAGGCTATAAGATCTTACTACTCCAGAAAAGAGCCTATAAAACTATCATCAACAGAGATGTAATCTTCAAGGAAGATGAATTCCCTCTACTGAATAAGAATTCCTCAAATTCAGATCTCCAAAGGAAAGTTCAAGAGCAATTAAGATCATTGAACCAATCGGTCTCTTTTTATATACCACCAGAAACTGAAGAAGGTGGCATTACTCAATCTCCTGATATGGAACCTATGCAAGGAACTATACAAAGGACAAAAGAGACTGAGGGTGAGGGTGAAGATGAAACCCCACACACAACTATAGATGATCCACAAGAAGATCTACAAGACTATCAACTCACTAGAGATAGGCAACCAAGGCAGAGAATTCCTAATAGGATGTATATGGACTCAAACTTGGTTGAATGTGCAAGTCTTATGGCTGAATCTATAGAATGGAGGGTACCTGAAACCTTTGAAGAAGTCATAACTAAAACTGATGCTAAACAATGGCAGGAGGCTTGTGAGAAAGAGTATTCTTCACTAATGAAGAATATGACATGGACTTTAGTGCCTAGACCTCCTAAAGTCAAATTAATGGAGAAAATATGGTTATTCAAGCTGAAAGAAAGAATAATAGAAGCTGAACAAAAAATGTACAAGGCAAGACTTGTAGCTAAGGGGTATAAGCAGAAAGAAGGAGTTGACTAAAGAAATATTCTCACCAGTAGTCAAATTTAAGATAATCCGACTCATTCTAGTGTTAGCTACTGTCTATGACTGAAAAATCCATCAAATGGATGTCAAGACAGCCTTCCTATATGGAAAGCTTGAGGAGATTATCTGCATGAAACAACTAGTCGGATTTGTAGATAAAGAAAAGCCTAATTATGTTTGCTTACTTCAGAGGTCCCTATATGGGCTGAAGCTAGCACCTAGACAGTGGAACAAGAAGTTCCATGAGATAGCAAGTGAGATGAAGTTTGTTGAAGTGCCTATGACTACTGCTTATACTATAAGGACTTAGGAGGGACAGAGGCCATCTTCATGTTAGTATATGTAGATGACTTAATTATTGCTGGAAAAGAGTTAGGCAGAATAATTAAAGTGAAGAATGCTTTGAGTAAACACTTTGATATGAAAGACTTGGGAGAAGCTCAGAAGCTGCTAGGGATGCAAATTATAAGGAATAGGAGGGAAGGGAAACTATGGTTGAATCAGAAAATTTAGATTTAAAAAGCAATAACTCAGTTCAACATGGAATTGGCAAAGCCTACCTCTATCCCTATAAGCTCACATCTTCAGATGGTTGTTGGTAAGAGCCCCCAATCTGAAGAAGAAAAGAAAGCTATGATAAACTACCCCTATGATGTTGGAGTTGGTAGTATTATGTATATAATGCTATGTACTAGACCTGATCTTGCCTATGCTATTAGCATTCTAAGCAAGTTCATGACTAATCCTAGTTTTGAGCATTGGTAAGGACTAAAGAATGTCTTTAGATACCTTGCTGGAACCCTAAGCTGCGGATTGTGTTTCACTAAAGCTAAGCTAGCTAAACTCAACAGTTTATGCATACATGGATATGTAGATGCAGACTACGTAGCAGATAAAGACACTAGAAAATCAATTTCTGCATTCTACTTTACACTAGCAGGAAACACAATCAGTTGAAAAGTACAACAACAATCAATTGTATCACTCTCAACTACAGAGGCAGGGTTTTATGCAATTATAAAAGAGGTAAAATAATTAACATGGTTATCAGGCATCCTAAGAGAAATTCGAGCTAACCTAGCTTCAACAACAATATACACTGACAGTCAAAGTGCTCTATACCTGAGTAAAGACCCAGTCTTACATGAGAGGACCAAGCATATTGATGTCTGACTCCTCTTTGTGAGAGATAGAATTGCATAAGGCTTCTTCAACCTGGAGAAAATTACAGGAGAGAAAAATCCATCAGACTTCGAAACTAAAATAGTAACACAAAAGAAGTTCACTTACTGTAGAGATTACTTACAGATAAGTGAAGCCCCAAGAAATCGAAGTCAAATTCATCAGATCTCACAAATTTGGGAAAACTAGTCGGATTCTAAATCACTCACAGATCTATGCACTGAGTATAGATTAACGGAGAAGGAGGGAAAAATGTGATGATAATTACGGTTTCTCCATTAATCCACACTCAGGTATAACAAAATACAGAATATAGATGAAGAACAGAAGGTGCGAGTGTGAGAAGAGGTGTCTGAAGATGTCAAAGAAGAAAGAGAAAGAAGCTCTTGAAAGTTCTAATCAGACAGAGACTAAATGACTAAAGACACATACATGTGAGACTCACAAGGAAAAAGCCAAGTCAGATACATCAGATCAAAACACAGTCGTAGTGACATCTGAAGCAAATTAAAGAAGCAGCCACAATACACAAAACGCACAGCTTCAGAAGAATACTTAAGTGGATCACTTGAAGAGCACCTGTCTGCCTCTGACTTATTCAAAGCTCATCCAAAAGCCATGCATTCAACACCTATAAAAGGAGATAGTTCAAGCATCAGGACATATTGTATTTTTCATTGTATTGTAAACAAAAGTTTAGTGAGTGTAAGAATCAGAGTGGAAGAATTATCAGAGAGTGCTAGGGTACTTATCTGTGGGTACCAGGGGAGTTCTAAGACTCTTTGCAAGTGTTTAGAAAAACACTCAATCTTTGTACATTTTTCTTTTCTTCTTGATACTAGTGAAACAACTACAGTAAGATCCTTGGACGTAGATAACATTAAAGCTATCGAACCAAGTAATTCTGGTGTTCTTTATTTTTCTGCACTTCATAACATCTGCAAGATTTAACTTCTTAATCAGTCTTTAAGGTTTAAAGCAACAACACAGCACAAATATCCCAACAAGTTCAATATTGGTTAAGTCTTATAAATGTTAACTTTTACTTTTGTTGATTTAATTATCATTGATTTTAATTATAATAACTATTTTTAAATATTTAGCAGCATTAACGATATTTATTTATTTTTGATATATATACATAATAATAATTTACAAATTAAAATTTTTAGTTGATTTATTTATAAATTAGTAAAAATAATTTATTTTAATTAAACTTTATTTTTACTTTTCACGACTATGATAATCAAATTATTAAGTAAATCGTATCTTATGACTTTGATTTGATAGACACAAAAAATTATAATTCATTTTAATTTAATTTTAGGAGGGAATTATCATTTAAATTTTTTGTCGTGATTTGTTAAATAATTTATTTGAATAACATATTATATAATTTTTTTAATCTAACATGAATTTGAAGAATAACGACATTGAATTTTATGGATATAAAACAGTAACTATATTTTTTATATACTTATAATCGAATTATATCTTATTCTCACCCACTTCAAGCTTTTTAAACACAAAACATGAAACAGAGTATTGTGTATGTACGAATGGTCAAGACAACGACCCTATTAAATAAGGCATCCTATTTTATGAAGGTTGACTTCGTGATATCAATTGTATACAGCTTAGGACTTGGTTCCCAAGCACCCTCTCCTTTTTTTTGTGCAAAGGAAAGTAAAGACAAGAGAATTAAATTAACATTTGAAGGCACGTGGATATGCTACTTCCCTGTTATCTTCATTCAGTTGCAAGCATAGAGTTTGCGTGGAGAGTGGTGTATTTGCAGTAGGGCACTGCTGTCAGCTCCCATGTTTGCAAGTAAGTCCGCACACTTGTTTCCTTCACGGTGACGATGCTATAAACGACAAGATTAGTCACTATGCAAGAATTCGTTAATATCTTCCACTAAGTGTCTCAGCGGATCCAGTGGAGATGACGGTGTTGTGATGAGTGCCAACGCTATTGTAGAATCAATTTCCAGAATAATATGCCGAAATCCATTTACTAATCAACTTTGAGGAGATTAGTCCAATTTTATTAAATTACATTATTTACATCATTGTTTGATTTTAATTCAACTATATATTTTATTTTTATGCAAATATATGATATCGATGCATAATTAATAAATTTTAAAGGATTATGTGAAACCTTTATTATTCATATATTGCATAAAATGAGGTCTCATGTGATCAATATAACTTTAATTAATTGAAGATTAGCCACAACATCTTTGATTAAGAAAAAATTATATATTAAGTGCTATGGATCACATATAGTAAAATGACACAAATTGTAATTAATCATATTCAAATATAATAAATTTTATCCTACAGGAAGATTTATTAAATTTGCATGGTTAATTATGATGGAATGGAAAATTGTCTTTTTCTTAATTTAGCCACATGTATTAATAAAAAGAATATAATTTAATAATTTCATCATAAAGGTTATGTATGAATCCTTAATTAAAGGTTAGCCCACAGGCAGTTGTTATTGTCATATGATTCACATTTGAAATATGATTTCATGTTTTAACATTAGTAAAACATTATACATGTTTCTTTGCTTCAACAAATTTAGCGGCATAAGCATGTTTATTTGAATTTGTGCAGTTATTCAACTTGTGAATTTTTCTGATATTCAATGTGATATTCCTAAATTGAATGGTGATAACTATAAAATATGAAAAGAGAGGATTATCCTCCAATTAGGGTGTATGGACATTGTTTATGCTATACGAAAAGATGAGCCACCTGTATCTACTAAAATTAGCACTCAAGCTTAAATTGCTCTTTATGAACGCTGGGAGCGATCTAATCACCTCAGCATGATGTACATAAAGACCAAAATTTATCCTAGTATTTGTGGTTCTATTAGAGAGTGTGATCAAGTTAGGGGTCTATTGAAGGCTATTGATGAACAATTTGAGTCTTTAGATAAGGCCCTAGCTAGCACCTTAATGACTAAGTTATCAACAATGAAGCTCACAAGTGTTAGAGGTGGGCGTGAGTACATCATGCGAATGAGGGACATTGCGACTCAACTAAGGTCTCTTGAGGTTGAGATGTTCGAGTCTTTTCTTGTGCATTACATACTTAATTCCCTTCCACCTTAATATGGACCCTTTAAAATCTCTTACAACACACATAAGGATAAATGGTTTATCAATGAACTATTGACTATGTGTGTTCAAGAGGAAGGGAGGTTAGTAATGGAATTGGGTGAAAGTGCACATATGGCTACATAAGGAAGGAATAGAGGGCAAGCCAAATAAAAAAAAAAGAAAAGAGTAAAATACCAATCCGTACTGAGATCAAAAAAGATTTCAATCCCAAGTGTCGCTTCTGTAAAAAGAAAGGGCACACAAAGAAAGATTGTGCCAAATTTAAGGCTTGGCTTATAAAGAAAGGCATTTCAATCTCACTTGTTTGTTATGAATCTAATTTGGTTGATGTTTGTCATAACACTTGGTGGATTGATTCTGGTTCTACAATCCATATTTCAATACCTTGCAGGGTTTTCTAGATCACAGGAAGCCAGTGGGCAGTGAATAATGCATCTATTCAGGCAACAAGATGCTTTTACATGTGGAAACTGTTGGGACATGCAAATTAGTTTTAAATTATGGTTTTGTTTTAAATTTGGAAAGAACATTTTCTATTCCAAGTTTCTCTACAAATGTGATTTCAGTTTTAAGACTTGTACCTTTGGGATATTCCATTAACTTTTCAAATCTTGTTGGGAATGGTACAATAATTGATGGTCTTTTCCGAATTAATTTGTAAGAAAATATTTTTCATAATACAATACATGTCCATAGTAATGTTGGTATTAAAAGATGTGTTATGAATGAACAATCCTCTATGTTGTGACACCGAAGATTGAGATATATTTTCTTTGAAAGAATTAAAAAAACTAGTGAATGATGGAGTATTAAATACTCTAGATTTTACTGATTTTGATGTTTATGTGGATTGCATAAAGGGAAAGCAGACCAACATGAGAAAGAAAGGTGTCAAAAGGAGTTTAGACATATTAGAGATCATACATACAGACATTTGTAGTCCAGAAATGGACTTTTATGGTCAGAAATACTTCATCTCATTTATAGATGAGTACTCACGATATATGTGCCTTTACTTGCTTCATAACACGAACGAATCATTAGATGCCTTTAAGGTATTTAAAACGAAAGTAGAGAAACAAAGTGGTAAGCAAATAAAGATCGTGAGATCAAATAGAGGTGGAGAATTTTATTGTAGATACACTGAGGGTGGATAAGCACCTGGTCTATTTGCAAAGTTTCTTCAGGAGCATGGGATAATAGCTCAATACACTATACCTGGGCCTCCGAACCAAAATGGTGTAGTAGAAAGAAGAAACTGAACATTATTAAACATGATGTGAAGTATGCTTAACAACTCTAAACACCATTTGAGTTATGGAAAGGTTAGAAATCGAGTTTGCGACATATACGCGTTTGGAGAAGCTCGTCTAAAGTAAGGGTTTATAATCCATAAGAAAAGAAACTGGATTCGAGGACTATAAGCGGGTATTTCATTGGCTATGCTAAAAGGTCCAAAGGTTACAAATTTTATCGTCCATCTCATAGTACTAGGTTTGTGGAATAAAGAAATGCAAAGACAAATGGGTGGTGAACAACCAATTATTGAAGTTCCACAAGCTGCTGATGACAATCTAGTAGATTTGATTGTTCAGCAATCACTAGATGTTGTTGAGCAACCAGTCGTACAAGCTCCTTCCCAAGAGGGCACTAATACAACATTAAGAAGAACAACTAGAGAGAATAAATTAGCAATACCCAGTGATTACATCGTGTATTTACAAGAAGCTGACTATAATATTGGAGCCAAAAATGACCCTGAAATGTTTTCACAAGCCATGAGTTGCAATGAATCTCAATTGCGGCACAAAACTATGGTAGATGAGATGAATTATATGGCATCTAACAAAGTCTGGGATCTTGTCAATTTGTCTAATGGTGCAAAGGTCATTGGATGTAAATGGGTCTTTAAGATAAAAAAGAACTCATTAGGCAACGTTGAAAGATATAAAGCTAGACTTGTTGCCAAATGATTTACTCAACAAGAAGGAATCGATTACTCGGAGACCTCTTCTCCTGTATCCAAAAAGGATTCCTTACGAGTGATTATGACATTGGTTGCCTATTTTGATATGGAATTACATCAATGGATGTGAAAACATCATTTCTAAAAGGAGACCTGGAGGAAGAAGTTTATATGGAACAACCGGAAGGATTCTCCTCTAGTGATGGTGAGCATTTGGTGTGTAAGCTTAAGAAATCCATATATGGATTGAAACAAGCCTCTCATCAATGGTATTTGAAATTTCATGATATCATCTCTTCATATGGTTTTGTAGAGAATATCATGGATCAATGCATATATATGAAAGTTAGTGGGAGTAAATTTTGTTTTCTTGTTCTATATGTGGATGATATTTTACTTGCCACAAATGACAAATGTTTGCTATATGAGTTGAAACAGTTTCTTTATAAGAATTTTGATATGAAGGATGTGGGTGAGACATCTTATGTCATTGGTATTAAGATCTGTAAGGACATATCTCAATACATTTTAGGTTTATCCCAAGAAACCTATATCAATAAGGTCTTAGAAAGATTTCAGATGAAAGGTTGTTCACCGAGTATAGCACCTATTGTAAAGGGTGATAGGTTCAATTTGAACCAGTGCTCAAAAAATGAGCTTGAAAGGGAACAAATAAAAAATATTTCATATGCTTCTGTAGTAAGGAGCCTAATGTATGCTCAAGTTATGTACAAGACCTGGCATTGCATTTGTTGTTGAAATGTTGGGAAGATATCAGAGTAACCTAAGTATAGGCCACTGGAGAACTGCCAAAAAGGTGATGAGGTACTTTCAAGGGACCAAAGATTACATGCTTATGTATAAACGAACTGATAATCTCGAAGTAGTTGGCTACTCGGATTCAGACTTTGTTTATTGTATTGATTCACGAAAGTCAACATCGTATATGTGTTTATGTTTGCCAGTGAAGCTGTATATTGGAGGAGTTCAAAGCAGACTTTGACTGCTACTTCTACTATGGAGACTGAGTTCGTTTATTGTTTTGAGGCTACATCACATGGTGTATGGTTGAAGAGTTTCATATATGGGTTCCGAATTGTATATTCCATTTCTAAGCCGTTAAGAATGTACTGTAACAATTCAACTGCAATTTTCTTGGCCCAAAACAACAAGAGTGGTAGTCGAAGTAAACACATCAACATTAAGTATTTGGCCATTAAGAAACGTGTCAAAGAGAACAAAGTGATCATTCAACACATTAGCACTGAATAATGATTGTCGATCCTTTAACAAAAGACATGTCACCAAAGGGTTTTAAGGATCATGTTGCTAGAATGAGACTTCGTTCTATTATGTGATTTATTGTATGTACTTTCACGAAACTTTTATCAATTTGTTGTTTTTCTCATTCTGGTGTCTACATTTTTATTTTAAGAATAACACATATTATGGACCTAGAATAAACATCAAGGTTTATTCATTAAGTTAAAGTGAAAAAAAAAAGATGCATCGTGATATATAAAAGACAATACTCACCCTTAGAGGACTTATCGTCATGATTCATACATTTGGCTTCTTTCATTGTGTAAAGGTTTCACGACTTACATTTATGACCCAAGTGGGAGATTATTGTCTGTTGGAACTGTTGACCATTAGACCCAACGATTGCACCATTTACTATGGGTTGTGTATGTTGCTTGACTTTTGAAACCGCACATCTATTCCCTACTATCTTCTGTTATTTTGATGGAAGACAACAAAGTATATAACCATTGGTGCAAGGTTATTGGGTCCTAAAGCTTAGCAATATTCTGCATACACCATCTCTTGCATTTGTTAAAAGTTTAGAAGAGCCCTCTCATATCTGTTCGAAATCTCTCAACATCAATG
>JANKOD010051440.1:0-12579 GCA_026284645.1 Erythroxylum acuminatum | reverse complement strand
GTGAATGGCTCACTAGTAACCTCTAGACCCATCAGTTGGTTTCGGGCCTTGAATGGGCAGCTATCTTTGGGACAGCCTGTTGGTTCCTCTGGACATGGCGGAATCAGGCCCTTTTCGACCCTCAGTTCTCCTGGCCGGTTTCTCCTGTCACTATCATCCTCAATCATGTCCGCCTGAGTTCCCAGGCCTCAGCTTCACTTGGTTGCGCCCGTCTGGCCCCTCACGCACGATCTGCACAATTTATTGGGTGGTGCCTGCCCACCCCTGGGTGGGTCAAACTGAATACGAATGGGGCGTGTTGCAACAACACCTCCTCGGCCACTGCAGGAGGTCTCATTAGAAATCGCTCTAGCGATTGGCTAGGCGGTTTTGCTCAGAATATATGCCGTTGTTCCCCGGCTTCGACTGAACTTTAGGGCGTCTACTTGGGTCTTCAGCTGGCCTAGACCCTTGGTTTTCGCCGCGTGATACTTGAACTGGACTCTATCGTGGCTCAAGAGCTCCTCTCCGATGCCTCACATCGCGCCCTGTCTCTCAATCCTTTGGTCCTGGGCATCAATGAACTTCTCATCCAAAACTGGGTAGTTATTCCTCGCCACACCTATCGAGAGGGCAACCGGTATGCTGACTGGCTCGCCAACCATGCTTTTACTTTGGGACTCGGGCTCACCACTTTTGATAGGGCACCATCTGGGTGTGCCACTCTCCTTTTAGAGGATATAGCCGGGGTTAGTCTCCCTCGGAGGATATTGTAATTTGTGCTTTTTCCGTTGTTAAAAAAAAGGCGACAAAATTAACTGAAACTATAGAATGACATGGAAAATATTAGTGGGCACAACGCATGAGTCGTATAAAATAATAAAAAAATCAACCCATACGGGACTTTAAGATTTCCTCAATTGATGCACTCCTAAATATTTGAATTGGAATTGCTTTTTTGTCAAATTTTTAAAAAATTCATATTTATTTATGATATTATTTTACACTTTAATATTACTAAACAATACTTATTACACTTTGAATAGGATATGAAAGTTATAACTTGGAAGTTTATTTAGACAGTTTATGAAAAGTTGATGTGAAAATTGTATCTTCAATCAATGTTAAAAAAATTAATTTTAAAATTGCGTATAAATTTAAAGTATCTGATTGTGATACTACATATTAAATTGATGATGCAACTACAAATTGACATAAATCTAGTTATATTAAGAATTATGGTATTATTAGTATTATTTTTCTTTAAATCATTTTCAATAAATTTTTTCCTTTTTTAGATCTATCAAAAATATCTTCTTTAATATTTGAAGGTAAAGCTGTGCAATGTTAGACTTTTTAAAACCCAACATGTTACCGAAATTTTTACTGAAATATTGTAATTGTTGATGCAGTTATGACGCATTGGGTAATGAATAGGTCTGTTGTCGTGACTCGTGAGTCCTTTTCAATACAGAGTCATTCCGTTGTTTCCTTACTTTCACACTCTAAATTTTCTAAGAAATGCAGCCATGGAGTACTTGGTCAAAATTAAGGAATGAATTGAGGACACGAAATTGCTATGGACTAGGCCTCATTTTGATGAAGTTCCTTTCTGAAAGAATTTTCCTTATTAAGGGGTTGGACACTCCCCGATTCTGAACACTATATGATTGTGGATTGAATTGTGTTGTGGCAAATATAGGCCCACATCACCATTTCGAGGTTTGCCTTGTACAGCTCATACAAGCCTGATAGGGTCAGGTTCCTTTGTAGTGTTAGCGACTCGTGTTTGGAGAATTCACGGTTGCTGGTCTCAGGCTTCTTGGGAAATTCAAGATACCAAATGTATAAGGTCAAGTTCAAAGTTCAAACATGAAGATAACAGCTAATCAAAAATGATTTCATCTAACCCTATACGTCTCAGAGTTAGCAAGGGATTCTTTTGATTTAAATGAGATCGGAGATTTGAATTGTCCTTATGTATGTAAAAGCTTAAAATTTAAGATCAAAATTTTGTCTTTTATAAGCGACTTATCCAACTCAAGCAGGGATTAGTCTAAATGTGAATGGCTTAAAGATACCTTCCATAATTAGAATCCTCCGGAAACATCCCGTAGGGGAAAAAAAGAAGAAGATTTCATCTGACCCTATTCAATGTTGTAATAAACTGTTAACTGTACCTATATAAAGAGAACGCAACGGGAACATAAGTCTATCGGCTTGAAGATAACCCGACAGACCTTCATCAGTCTGATTCTACATCAAGGGTACATCATGACAACTTAGAATAAAATTTGCACTATTGGTTTGATTGATTTGACAATGATCATGTTTCTACTGCAAACGTAAGAGTGAAAATTTGATCAAGGAAATGTAGGTTTCGAAGTATATGTATTGGTCACAACACTGGCATTGGCGATGGTAATGAAACGTGCTAATAAAATTTCTATTTATAAACAATTTAAGAAAGGCTAAGTGGATGTGTACTGATGTCTATACTACTGGTTATAATCACGATTTTCTAATCCAGTCTGCACCCACAAAAATCAATAATGTTGGTTCTGAACTGCCCTATAGTACCTAACAAAAGAAACCGATACTAAATTAGGCATACAAACACCTAAGTTGCGAACGGCTTACAATTCGAATAATGTCCCAGACCCACCCACTTCTCACCACTACAAGCCTATATCACCCAGTTTGTCATAAAAGCAAAAATCAAGTGCCCATGTATGTTGATTTTGACACCACTTTGACTGGAATGATATCGTTCGAGCCTCTACCGTCAAATTCAAGTTTATACTATTGGAGTCTTACAATGCCATGATAGACTCGTGTGATCAAACTTTACGGTTAAGAGAAGTGCTGGAATTCTATAAGATATCAGATGTAACCAATGTTTTAAAAACCGGACCGGACAGTTCGGTCCGATCAGAAAAAGTTTGAACCGGCCACTGGTCCTATTCGGTTTCACTTAATAACTTCTCTATATAAAAATCGAACGGTTCAACTTTTTTCGGTCAAACCAGACCGGACCGGTCCGGTCCGATTTTAAACCCTTGTTCGGTGTAGCCCCCAACTCCGTCATCTTTCACACAACCCTTGTTCGGTGTAACTCCCAACTCTATCATCTTCCATATAAGACCTTTCAATCCACTAGCAACATCTTCATTCTGTAACTAATAACGTCCTCGAGAACATAAGATTATCACTTCATTATAAGATGGAACCAAGTTTCAATAAATTTAAGTCAAAATTTTCTATTAAGAGATAACCTTCAAAGTGATAAGAATTGGGAAATAATGAGATAGAAGAGGCCGAAACATCAAAGGAACTACAGTACCACTGAAACACCCATGAGCACACCTACGAAGCACGATGGTAAGATGCTTCCCCACTTGCCGCCATTAACACCACTAGTAAAACCTCCATCATCTGAACCTTCAAGTTGTTCCTCGATCTCCTGATTTATTTCGTAGGGCAAGGCAAGTGGTATATTAGTTGTAGTTGGACCGAGAATCATATTATCCATAGGAAAAAAGAGCGATGATGAGAAGGAAACTGGGTTCCATTTGTATGAAATTGAAGATGATAAGTTACTGTTGGATGTAACAAATGTCACGGTTATTATTTACTTTAACAGACTAGACTAGATACTACTATCAAAGACTCCCATAGGCTTAATAACAAAGTTTAAACAACTAAAAATGTGAGTTAAGACCCATTTTACCGTCAGTAGAGCAAACCATGTGACTTGGTACAAAAAAAATAGCCAAGATCTTTTGAGGTCATGTAAGACAATTTAGCCTTAAAGTCACCCAAATCCTCAATCTCAATACCACCAGACAGATTCCACTAGGATTATAGCTATGACACTGAAAATTTCAAGAACCTTAGGTAAGCCATGGGCACTAAGAAAATTTTCTTTAAGGATCAGAGATGTCTAGACATTGGTCGAGGACCCTATGTCAGAGGTGAGGAGATGAAAACCTACACAAGTCATCAACATGATTATCAAAAAAGACAGTAATTACAACAAATCTCAATCAAAGTCAAGTAGACACCATAAAAGTTAAAATCAAAAGACAACAAAAGGGAAGACGTAATTTATTTGTAGTGAATGAAATTAGGATGAAAATTGTAGAAGAAATCTGCAAGTTCAAGTTGAGGAGGCAAACCATAATAAGATACTAGGGATAGGAGTCAATATAGATGAAGAGGCGAACCATTTTTAACCACCACTAAACTTAGGACCATTTGGTTATACTTCTACTTTCGCCTCTTTATCTTATATAAAATAAAAAATTATTTAGTTGAGATTTTTAATAAAAATCTAAAACAAATTTATTTGGTTGAAATTGATAATAAAAAACTAAAAGCAAAATTTTATTTAGTTTCATTGTCCTATTTTTAGCTTTATTCTCATTATACTATTAGATGTTAATATCAATTTTTGATTTAATTCATTTCTTAATATATCCAGATGCAAATTCAAATTAATTAATTCTTATTATTATTAGAAATAAAAAGGAATGAATATTTAATATACTTAGAGAAATTTACACATCAATTTTATATAATAAGTGTCCAATATGAAACATAAAATTTACATTAACTCATTCTAACTAAATAATAAAACATATTCATCATGCATCAATGCTTTAAAACATAATAATAGCATCACTTACAAAAAGCAACATAGACTAACTAAAAACCTCATTAATATTATCATTTCACATTTATCTAGCAATCCTACTTTCTAGACATACTCCCAAGTTGTACTAGAGTGATATAATACTCCACTCGATGACTCGTATCTTCATTTACACTGTTCAAAATTTGCTCTTCATTTTTAGTATAACCATCAAACAATTCATCTTTTTTTCCATGCAACCTGATAAAATTGTGTATAATACAACAAGAAATAATGATGTATTTTTTTTTCTTCATATCATAACTGGCATATTCAAAAGTATAGAAAATCTTACTTTTAGAATGCTGAAACATCTTTCAATAAGATTTCTCATTGAAGACTGCTTGTAATTGAGCAATTCTTATGGACCTTGAGATCTTCCTCTATAATCTTATAAATGATATCTCTTACCTTGATATTATGAAGGAAATCCATACACATTTGTGTAGCTTAAATTAACCTAATAAAACTTACCTAAATATATAGAGAACAAAATATTAACAAAAAGTTAATAAAATTAATCATAATTATGATATTTATTTAAAATAATGTAATAACATATAGAGGAATAGAAAATTGATTTCTAGAACTTTTTTAAGTAAGTAATTCATTCAAAATATGGAATAAGTACAAAATGTCTCAAAAGAACAACTCCAAAATTTGGAGCTAGTATATAAGTCAAATTAAGTTGCTAGATTTGTTACTATTTCTAAAAAAAGTCACGATTGATTTACAATATCTTTACATCCAATCATTACATATATGAAATGCATGTCAAATGAGCAACAACATATAATATTTTAGGTTCAATCAATTCTTTTACCTCTAGATGATATTTTTTATTAGTTGGAACATATGTATCAATATGTATACCATATTTTTATTCTATGCAATCCTAAAAAATAAAATTATATTATTAAAATGAATAATTAAATATAAAAATATAATGAAAATAGTAATGAAATATTTGAACATACTTGAAAATATGGAGAGTATTTTGAATTATACTAAATCATAAAAGGTGTACCAGTAAAGGATGATGAAGTAATGACTCTTTTTAAATGACTATTAATTAAATGTAAGACTTTGTGAAAAAACTTTGAAATTATACAAGTCATATCTAAGAAGTGCCCTATATCAACTTTAGTTGTGTTACTATAACTTTTCATCATTAAGAAAACTGCAATATATTCCTCCATAATCAAATGACTAGTTGGCACGAGGCTTTCTAAACTTTTCAAATTATTACAAAAGCTCAAGAAAATTGTCTTGCTCATTCTTAAGTTCTTATAAGTCCTTTAAGATTCACATTCAAAAGTTTCAATATCCAACCAAGACCTTGTAGAGCAGAATTTTGTTTGTGTAAATGAAAATATTTGACAATATCTAATCATGTCATTATGAAACAAAAGTTTTGTATGGGTACTTGTGTTAATGAAAACATTCCCTCTCTTGCCCAACTAGAGAAATAATAATTGTCTTCATTATTTTATCATTTGAATCTGATTCAAAATTCAATAACAAGGCCATATATCTACAATACCAGAATGAAATATTTAATAAACGCATTAAAATGTAAATGCTAAAACCATTGTGAAACACCAAAACATATAACCTAAGTTTAAGAAATTTATATCAAACATTCGCTCAAAAGGTTTATAAAAATATTCATACAAAATATACAATTAAAATACTAAAACTATGCAATATTTTTAATATAAAGATGCGTAAACCAGTAAGTTCAATATGCAACAACATGAAAATATAACTAAAGAGACATAATCCTATCCATCTTCCTAGAATCTTCCATCTTCATAAAAATATCCCCGAAAAATGGAGAATCATGTAAAACATTCATTGTTTTTCCACATTGTACACCTAACACTCAAATCATGAAAGAAATTCAAACATTCCATCATTTTATTATCTCTTTATTAACTGATGAAGATTTAATTCAATTCTCTATAGTGGATGATGTTGCCACCATTTTCTTTTGAAGTAATTAATTATTTCTATAGTGGATGATGTTGCCACCATTTTCTTGTCAATTTCTTTGTTAACTCATTTTGTCAGAACAACATGTGCAGACTAGTGGATGTGCAAGTTGTTTAAATCTGAAGTAATGAGTGTCAGTCTAGCTGCATTGGAGAGGAATCTATTTGCCATGCATTGATCCTATTTTTGGTCTTCTCAATCAGAGGAAAGAAGTCTGAAAGCTTTGGTTTGGTAGTTATAATTGGAACTCCTAGATATTTGAATGGAGGGGAATGCAATGCAAATCTTACATTGCTACTGATTTCCTCTTGGTTTCTGACATTTGAGGATATGTACAAGCTTCTTTTGTTAACATTCACCTTGAGTCCAGACCATTCTAAAAATATGTGCAATATGTTTAAAAAGATGCTGATATAATGGTTATCTGCACTACTAAGAAGCATTAGGTCATCATCAAAATCTACACTTATAGTGATATAGAAACCTGCCATTGCATTCAATGAGTTTGGAGATTATTATGAAAATCCCTTCCATAACTAAAGTGAAACAGGTAAGGGGAAAGGAGATTCCTTTTCCTTATCCCTTTAGCATTTATGAAGGGTATAAATGGAATGCCATTGACCAAGACACTGAAAGAGGTAGTTTGAGAGCATTCCAATATTTAATTCCTGGACTTGAGTGGCAAACCTATTGCTTGCAAGTAATCTTTTAAATATCTTTAGCTGATTATGTCATAAGCTTTGAAAAATCTATTTTAATCAAGCAACTTTTGATAATCTTACCTGTTTTGTCCCCCCCCCCCCTAATAGTTCCTATAGAATGAGAATGTTATCTTCAATATTTCTCTTAGGTAAGAAGGCCTCTTGAGTAGGATTTATAACTTCTTTCTAAGCTAATTTAAATTTCATAACAAGCAGCTCAGCAATAACTTTGTAAATTGTTGTGCAACACGAAATGGACCTGAACTCTATTACGGAAGAGGGGTTTTGCTTTTTGGATATAAGTCATATATAAGAGTGATTTACTTCCTTAAGCATTTTGCTAATGGAGAAGAACTCTAAGATAGCTTCAGTAAATAGGTTCCTTATAATCTCCCAAGTTTTTTGAAAAAACACTGCTGGAAAACCATATGGTCCTGGTGCTTTTGATCAATGTAGGTTGAAGAGAACTTCCTTGACTTCTTGAGGTGTAAACGGGGTAATTAATGTGTCTTTAAGAGCTTGGTTTTGTGTATCCTCAAGTATATCTTTCACATTTAAGCCATGCTATCAGTTTTCTGTTATTCCCATCAGTTTTTAGATGTAGTTTCTTACTAGTTTGATTAAATAATATTGTTATGTGATTACATATCCTTAGTTATCTTGCAATTCTGTTATGGTATTTCTATTTCTTCTTAAAAGAAGAGATGCATGAAATTATCTAGAGTTGAAGTCACCATCTTTTATCCAGTTCAATCAAACTTTCTACTTTAATATGGAGTTTTGGAAAGCCAGTTCCTCCTGATATTTCTTCAGCCACTTGGTTTTAGTATTTCTCATATCAGAATTTTGATGGTGATTATAGTAGGCTTCCTAAGCTTCTTCCAACTTCTTCTTAATATTAATGAGGCTTTGATTCTTCATTATAGCAAAAGCCTTGATTGCATTCTTCACTGATTTTAACTTCTACACCAGTTGATAAGTTTTGCACCCCTGCACTTTTATACTCTAACATCTGTTTATAATCTCCATGAATCTTTCCATTAATGTGACCCTATTAAAGAATTTGAATGGTGCTCCATGTCTGATCTGTTCAATAATCTTTTGTATAAAGATATATGAGTGATCTGAAAACACATTATCTCCAAAGTGTACATACGATTGCGGGAACTTTCACATCTAGTTTTGATTCACAATTACTCTATCTAGCTTCTTCCTGATCAACATTTATCCTTATTGCTTATTTGTCCAAGTAAAGAGCCTTCCTGTCAATCTTAAATCCACCAAATTCACCTTTTGGAAAAGATGAGTTAGTTCTCTACTTACACCTATTTTATATCTGGTTCTGCTTCAACTTCATTAGGACTTAGAGAGCAGTTACAATCCCTAGTAGCTATCCATGGAGTTTGCACTCCAGCTTGAATTTGTTGCAAGTCAAACCATAATTTCTCCCTTTGAAAAAAAAAATTGAAGCATACAAGAGAGTTACTTCAAAGTAAGGAAACTTACCTTTAATGTGACAATTTAGATTTAAAAGTTTCAAAAGAAGGAGTAATATCAACATTTGTCAAATGTGAATCAAGAAGATTTGGGTTGACAAAATATTTTATTTTACATAATTGAATCAGATCATTGGAATCAATTTGAAATCTAGAAAAAAAAACCCTAGTATGATCTTAAGTAAGGGCACAATTAGTAAGCGTCATAATTTCCATAATTCAAATCTATAAGAGAAAAAACGTGTTTAAGTTTGTTAAAATCTTATCCTAGGGAAATTTAGGTGAAATTAATAAAGTTATGATCCAGGGAATCCAAAGAATCACAACAAAAAAGAATTTGACATGAGGTTCAATGGCTATAAATAGAGCCAAGGTGAAGGAGCCAAACATTCATATTTTCCATTTGTAATTTTTATCCTTTTACAAAAGTACTTTTCCCTCTTTTTAGTAGACGTTAGAATGGTCTTTCTTAATTAGATGTTAGTCAGAGTTATAGCCATTGTTAGCTAATTTTCTTCAGCTTAGTTGAAGGAAGTAGAATCCCTTTGAAACCTTAAAATTGGGAGGAAATTAGGTCTTAGTGTTGATTGTTTCATTTATTCAAATATTAAATTGCTTTTTTATTCTTTTATTTTATGATCATTTTGATTAATTTCTAATGTATATGATTAGTCCATTGATTAAAATGATCATTAGAAGTTTTAATTTATTGTATTATAAATTATTACCTCTAGTAAAAGCATTCAACTAGATTAAATACAACCACAAATATGTTGTTATCTTGCTTCAATGGTAGTTCTTTTCTTAAAACTATTGTTTAATTCTAGTTTTAATCGTATCGAAGGTTTTTAAATAATAAGGGTTAATTGAATTACGTATTTATGTAATTCAATTAACTAAGCTTAAGGAAAGACATATATTTAAATGTCATGTTGAGTATATGTTTGATGCAAAAAATATTTTAGGTTGATGATTAGTTGTGATTTTAAAATATGGAACCAACTATAAACCAAGTTTTGTTTTGTTGTTAACTCTTATTTTATTATTCATTTTATTCTCTTTTTTACATATCCATATTAAAATAACACCCTATTTTATTAAGAATTTTCTTTTGTAATGATTTACAAATCAAAATTCCTTATGGATCGTCTCTTACTGATTGTAGGAATTTAGGAACTAATTTAAGGTACAAACGAGAGTTCCACCAAATTTTAATGTCGTTGTTGGGAATAATAAGTTTGTATGTTTATTATAAGATTTTTAAATGAATCTAGTTTACAATATAATCAAAAGATCAAAAAGATTGTAAAAAAGTCAAGGAAAGAAATAAAGATTAAAAAATAGCGCAACGCTATAATTGGTGAAACAGTATAAATCATGGAAAACAACCAAACACTATAAGAACTTGTTGAATTTGATTTGAACCAACAATCTCACAATAATATTTCCTAATTTCAATGCATACTACTTTGAATTAAATATAATTTAATTCATTTGTTGCCAACTTTTTGTGGTACTATGAGTGAGGATCCAAATAAGCCTCTTCAAAATTTCCAAGTTGTATGTATAGGAGTGAGGTCAATACATTACCAAAATCAAATCAAATTAAAGGCTTTCCCATTCTCCTTGAAAGACAATGCCTAAGATTGATTATATTATTTGCCACCTGTTAGTATTACTATATGGAACAAAATGAAGAAGTACATGAACGAAATGAAAAAGCAATTTCTGGGGAAAAAAACTTTCCAACTTTAAAGGTTGCAAACATTTGAAAGGAGATTTATGGCATTCATGTCACTATACAAGTATTAGGAATGTTTCAAAATCTTGTGGCCTAGATATCCACACCACCAAATTAATAAATAACTTCTAATTCAATATTTTTATGATGGACTTCTACCCATTGAAAGGAGTATCATCAACCCTGCTACTGGAGGAGCACTTGTTGATAAAAAAATAGACAAGGCTTACATATTTATCATTAATATGGCATCGAATTCCTGATAATTTAGTGATAGGATAGACCACTTAACTTGACGAGTTAACGAGGTAAATGTTTCTTCTTTTGAAAAATGTATGGATAATCTTACTGCATTTGTTCGTCAATTGGTCATAGGAAAAATGGAAATATCAAAGGTTTATTGAATCTATTTGGTAATGAGAAACGTCGGACCCCGGCCCCAGAGCCCGACTGTCCCGAGAGGTGAGCCCTACTGAGGCCCATTCCCGAGACAATTCTTCTTGACCTTGCCTTGACATCTTTATCTTGACATTTATTACTATCTCACTTTAGTGGTGAGCTTGCATTGATTAGGACTTCAATCTTGGCTCCCCTTACAAATGTTAAAATTTGCTCTTTAAAGCCATGTCTGTTAAACGGACATGTATGTCCGTTAAACGGACATGATTGGGACTGGCATAACTCTTTCCCGAGAGTGTCCGTTAAACGGACATGAAGTGCTAAAATGGCACTATTTCTCCCGAGCCTGTCCGTTAAATGGACATGCGTGTCCGCTTGACGGACACGAAGTCACCTTACATACCATTTCACCCGAATGTGTCCGTTAAACGGACAGTCGTGTCCGTTTGACGGACACGAGGTGAACCAGCAATCTTTTTAACCCGAATGTGTCTGTTAAACGGACACTCGTGTCCGTCTAACGGACATGACATTTAAACTGGGTACTATTTAACCCGAGACTGTCCGTTAAACGGACAGAGGTGTCCGTCTAACGGACACGACTTTAAGAAAAGGGGGTTTTCTAACCCGAATCTGTCCATTAAACAGACAGCCATGTCCATTTAACGGACAGGGGAATTTCCAAAATTCCCTTGCCCATTTTCAACTTAGCCAAACCTGCCCAATTTCATACACTTCTAATCTATCCCTATACCTGATTTCATTCATTCAACAACCACAAAACCTCATGAATATGTCAAACACCTAGCTTGACATATCAACACTCAAACTAAATTTCAAATTCACCAACCCAAACATTCACAAACATTTGTGAAATCAACAACACACAAGCCTAAATATCATCTTCAACATTATTTTCATTACTATCATACACACTCTCCAATCTCCACCTCATTGTATTTACCTAGCCCTTATAACATTTATGCCATTTCATGCATCATGAATTGAAAACTATAGTTAAGAATAATTGCCTATAATTTGAAATACACTTTTGAGTCATAACTCACATACATCTCATATTCATTTAATCATGGATCATACAATGCTTTAGTGGGCATTTTAAGCCCATTACAATAAAACTCCAAAATACACATTTCTCAAAATGCAACTAAAGCATTGTGTTACAAAAATCGTTTAAAATACAAAATCATCATGGACTCGGAGTAAATGCCTTAAACTCGCTCCTCGGGATCCTGCTCATTTCCTGGTGATGGGAGGGGGTGAGCTTACGCCCGTGGGTAGCACATTTATATTTATATAATAAGCATGTCCATCTATTATCCATACGTTTAGCAATTTGCATGAAATCATAAAGCATGCATCGTGTAATTTCATCAATCCATAAACACAATTTCTCATAATTTCAAACATTCATAAATCTTGCATTTTCATGTAGACACATAGAAACACATCAAATGGCTCGGTAAGTCCATATTCTTGGCAACCACATAATCTCATTAAATGATCTTATGTGGGCAAATCTTGAGGAGTCCAAAAATGGATCATCCTATGCCA
>JANKOD010051319.1:0-12591 GCA_026284645.1 Erythroxylum acuminatum | reverse complement strand
TACTTACAATGGAATAACCTACGGGCGTTCCGGTGGGTACTCTACGGTAAGAGGGCGCTACATGTTATCAATCCAATCCTAAAGAGTCTTACTTAACAACGATAAAGAGGATTATCAGGTACGTAAGTAGTACTTCAGAGTTTGGATTATCGTACTCATATGATTCTACTTCTTATCTAATCAGTTATAGTGATGAGAATTACATCGAAAATTTAGAAGACAGAAAAAGTACGTTAAAGGGTTGTTTTTCTCTTGGCAATAATCTAATCTCATGGTATAGTAAAAAACAAAATTCTATCTAATTGTCAACAACTGAAGCGGAATATATTGCAGCCGGTAGTTGTTACTCTCAACTTTTATAGATGAAGCAAATGTTGGAAGATTATGGAGTTGTTTAAGATGTATTGAAGGTTATATGTGATAACAAGAGCACCACAGATATCTCCAAAAACTCGGTTCAATATTCAAAAACCAAACATATTGACTTGAAGTATCATTTTATTTAAGAGCTTATGGAGACTAAAATTACAATTCTTTCTTATGAAACAACTGAAAAGTAACTGGTCGACATTCTTACGAAACTTCTTGATTCGATCCGATTCAAATATCTTCGAAGGGCTTTAGGTTTGTGTGTCTTAGAATTTTGATGTATTTTATGTAGTTAAAAAAAATCAAAAAGGGGTTAAAATTCATAATTTTCTTGTTACTGTTTTTCACTTACTGTCGCACGCTATCTTCCCCCTCTCTTCAGTTTTAAAATTTTTGCCTCCATTTTTGTCCACCTTGTTTCTCTCACCACCACATATTTTTCTTGGCTCTCTCCGTTCTCTCTCTCACCATCCCACCTCACCATCATCTCCATCAGCTATCTCTTTATTTAAAGCTTTCATAGACAAATACAAATGACAAACATCTTCCCATCTCTTGGAGCAGTCATCCATGACATTTCCATCATCCACCGTTGGCCCTCTTTAGCATTCCAATCATCTTCAACAGAACCCACCTCGTGGGACATCAACCACTGTAGTTTGTTCCTCCTTGGTAGCACCCGTTCACATTCCCGATCCTTCCTCCACTCGGGAATAGCTGATTGTTGATGATGATGATTGTCAGGTTTTGTCTCACATGATTAAGGAATTGTCTAAAAAATCTTTCTCTGCCTCGTAAGATACTCCTGCCGAGCCTCCTACTCCAACACCTTTGGTTGCCTCAAAACTGAAAGCTAGCCCCCTCCTCCTTGACGCCTAGTGAAACACATTGCTCAAAAATTAGTTCGATCGCCTCTTTGACAGACACCTACTAGAATTTTAGTGGACCATGCCCTATCTAATAAATTTTACTATTCGACAACACAACAGAAATGGGACTCTATTACCAATATCGGGTTTTTTCTTAACCATTCTAAAAATTTGGTTGAATATCAAAAATTTAATTTAAATGCATTGTTAACTAAAAGAAATTTACTAACTGCTGCATTACTTCCTAAACATTATGATGTTAACATGTTAAAGAATTTTATTGCAATTTGCATAAGGATGTGTTAGATGAGTCTATTATGTGGTTTCATTTGGTTTATACAAGGGGACATTAGTTATTGATCTGAATATGTTCAATGAATTTCTTGGTTTTGATAATTTGATTGTGATCAATTATATGAGGATGATTTTGTTATGACAAATGATATGATGGCTACTATTTTGACGAGTGGAAAATTGTTTACTTGACTGTCTACTACTGCACTTCGTGCGTCTAATTTGTCCCAAAAATATTTTGTGATTCATAAGCTTTTATTAGCTAACTAGCTACTGAGTACCCACACCTTCATAATCTATCCACCTTAGGCAAAACTTGTTTATGTAATCGGCATAAGGGCTAATTTTAATTTGAGGTGACTTATTATTAAGGCTATGATTGCAGCGGTTACCGAACATCAGTCATTATTATGTTTTTTGTGCCTAATTACACAATTCCTGTATGCATATAGTGTTCCTCATACTGATACTATTGTACTTGAGTCTATGTCTCTGGTAAATATTTCATCTCAAGTATTAAATGTCAACAAGCAAGCTCGACTAATCGACTTGCCCTACTTTGCTACTAGGCCATCTGAACCGTCTGATGCATCCACTGTTAATAGCAATGTCACTTTTGTTGCTAAAATTGATTGGATTGAGGGAATATTTCAAGCAGGTTTGGATGCTCTTCGCCAACTTAAGCAGTGGTTCTTCGCTCGACTTCCTATGGCTCTTAGGTTTGCTTTTGGCATTTTTTCCCAATAGGAAGATTATGGATTATTCTTCGATCGACTTCCTATGGCTCTTAGGCTTGCTTTTGGCATTTTTTTCCCAATGGGAAGATTATGGATTGTTTATTAATCGAGCTGATATTTTCTAGTTTTTTCTTACATTGTTAACGACTATCGCTTGTGAGCTTGACATTGTTATTAACTCTGTTGCACTTCCGAACTTATTATTATGACTATTTTAATTTAGAGGGAGTGTCCAATTATTGTATTTAGGGGAGTTCCTATATACGAAAATAATGTCAAAAAGGGGTAGATTGTTAACATATTTTGCTAAAATATCTAATTAATTATTTTGGGCATTATTTGTAGTTGGATAGATCATATGTCATAAGAAGATCGCTTGGGATACGATTTCATTATCTTGGATAAGATAGGATTTAATCGAATCCTACTTGAAATAGAATCCTAAAGGAGATAGGATTTAGTATTTATGCACATGAACAATTTGAGATGGATATGCAGCTAATTCATCAGTGATTTGTGTTATCCCTTTAGTAACTGCGTCTTTTTACATAATGTTATTCTTTTGGACAACTGCTTTATCGTTTTTGTGAGAGAAAAACGTGCAAAAACCTAATCAATTTTGCAGCTATATTTTTTTTATGATATTTCGGTGATGTATAACTTCTTATGATTTGGGGTTTATGAGGCTGCATATATAGGGGAGTGTCTTTCGACTCAAAGTGTTCATTTTTTAACGTCTTTATTGATTTAATCATTGGGTTATTATTTTCATCTTTATTAACGTTAGTTGTTGTAGAAATCCTCTTTTAAGGTTATCACAAGGTGGTCATGCTATTGGGAGTAAAATACTTTCACTTGGTGTGAGTACGAGTGGATAGTGTCAGAGGTTGAGTGGTGTTGGCTTAGTAAAGCCTTGTATAAAACTATTATACTTTCGTGAAAGTTGAATAAGCTAGGTGAGGGCTCTGCAGATGTAGGTCAGGTGTGCCAAACTGCGTTACAAAATTTTGATTGTTAATTTACTTATTCTATATTTGATTTTTCTGTTTGCATTATAGTTCTAGAAAATTGACAGTTGCTAACACAGTTGCTTTCTATTAAGCAACCATCAGGTTTAGTTCCAAGTAACCAGGGCATAATACATTTATTGTAGAACTACAACCTTCAGGTGTTTCAACCTTCAATTACGTGCAACATAAAATTGAGCCAAACTTAGAAAAGATCCTATCTTTTCAAAGTTTCTTTATTTTAAGAATCTTAGGTGAAGTAGTAAAAACGAAAATTTTGACCGCATTTGTATTCACCTGATTATGGTTTAATTTGTTTTTCTAAATTATACGATTTAAGCTGGGAGGATAATTGACTTCAATTTTAAAATATATTTAAGGTATTTTCCCCATAACTTGTGATGCATGCTTGTTGGTCTGTAGCTCATTATGTATCAAATTGTCAATCTTCAAAATCTCAAGATGGATCTACATTGGTTCGTTAGGCAACTTGAGGAGGTTCTCATTTACATTCTTTCCTCATCTTGAGGGTCTAACTGGAGTTTTGGTTGGTATGCTTCTTTGTACTTTTCATTTATGATTGATCACCTTGCATATTGATTATACTCTGTGTAACTTGGCTTGGATACTTTTGAACGAGTTATATATCTCTATTTAATATTGATAGCCATTCAAAATCCTTATCCATGTGATGTGGTGCATTATCTGAATGAACATACTTCTATATCACTCTACTGCCTTGCATGTTCTACAAAACATGTAAAGGTCATTTGTTAAAAGCTAGTTGCTGGTTGAGTTAATCAAATCACTGTGTGGAATTAGGAACCGAAGAGTTAGAAACATCAAGCATTTGTTAGGAGAAGCCCAATTGTCTGATGTAGATGGAATGCTTGTGGTGGTCATTTAGTGATTTGCAATTGATTGACTTATCTTGCCAATCTTTAGCCAAGGAATTCACTGAAGTTTTTCAAGTTAAGATCCATTCCACAAGTGTATCAATGTTTGACTTTCCAAGTAAGAAACAAGAAAGCTCACTCAATCATCTCTAAAGAACAATAATTAATTTTGAGTTGAAAAGGGGTGTCTCACTTAGATATATCTCATTCTTGATTTTATTTACATAGTTCTATCATTTTGGGATTATGGTGATTTTTGTTTCCTTATCAAAATATTCTTTAAGTAAGATACTACACATGAAGTTTAGACCATGATGGACAAATTAGGATGAGTTATTTTACATCACCTTCTATAGTGCCACTTACATTAGAGAAGTAAGCAATATTAACTACCTAAAACACAACCTTTGAATCACAAAATAAAGTTCGTGAATCACCTATTCCAATATATCATCATGGCTATCATTTAGATCATAATGTCATCTCTTAGGAGGAAAAGTTGAAACAAACACGAGGATACTACTTTGTGAAAAATACAAGTTTTTTTTCCCTAAGTTAATGATATATTTCTAACTTCTAAAGGCACGAAACTTAAATTAGAGCGTGGCAATCTTCGCAAAATACGAATGAAGAATGGATTCATTGCCCTTTCCAAAATAATACACAAATTGTGTTTGATCTTTTCTAAGAAACTTTTTGTATCATGAATTCCTATAATAAAATCATAAATTCCTATTAGCATCTCTCAAAACATCCATCGGTATGTTTCACCTCCTAGAATTAGGCTCCTTTAAAATGAGAAGTTGCTTAATAACTTTGATTGATCACTATTATATAAAGAAAATCACATCTAAGGAATTCATTCTGAGTAGCTGGAAGATGCCATAATACCACAGAGAGAGGACAAGTAGGACGTACTTAATCAATAGTTCTTTACTACAAGTCTAGAAGGAAAAAGGCTTGATAGAAACGTCAATGATGACCAAAGGAAAACCACACCAAGGGCTTGGAAGGTCACTATCATAGCAAATAGGGCACTTTTTCTTCCAATCAACTGTGCAGATTCAGGAAGGCTCCTCAAATTGAACATCAACTTTTCAGTGAGAAAAGCAACTTTTACCAGTTGACATATCCTGTAAACCTCTAAAATCAATTTGAAAAAGAAGGAAGAAATTGCTGTAGCGACCCCTGTGTTATACGAAAGTAGCTAATTAAACCCTGAGATATAAAATGTTACTCTATTAACCTTATGTTTTCAATTTTGCTGCAAAAAAAACCCTTAGCCGTGTGTTGTTAAGGGGCTGTGAGTTAATAAAATTTCAACTCAGGATTTTTTTTGCTAATTTTTATATGTCAGGGTTTTTTTAGCAACTTTTGAATAACACAGGGTGATTAAGACAATAAATTCGAAAAAGAAGTAAAGAAGAATAACTTTATTTCAAATAAATAACCAGCTTTGTTGCAATAAAATTTCACCATTTTTGTGCTCTAAGTATAGCCTGAAATAGTGACAAAAAACCTAGCAATTCAGAATTGACATCTTGGGAAAGATAAAAATTAAAAACATATGTTAATGTTACAAAAGTGAACATAATTTAAACAGAAAAAAGAGTTTCTTCAAAACTACAAAATGGAAATTCTGAACCTAAAAATTGCACTTCTTAAGAGTCATCATAAATGTTTATTTGATCCGTACAAAGGTCACCAGTTTCATTAACTTAGTTTGCAATTAGATACACATTACCATTGAAGGTTGTGATCCAAAACAGGAAAAAGAAAGGTAAAGACAGTACTTATCAAGTAACTAAACTTAAGAATGATAAACCTGAAAAAACGTAGGTCTTAAGATTGAAAAGTCTTCATGTACTGAAAGTAAAATCTCAACAAATGAATTCAGCAACCACATCTATAAAAAACTTGAAGGCTAGATTAACAGACCAAAGAGAACCAATAGATATATCCATTAAGAAAAAAAGATTCATCGTGTCATCTACATGCAAAAATCCCACCTTTCAAAAACAAAAGTAAAAAGCTATAAACTAAACCAAACTCACAAACTAGAAAACTAACCTAGAGGGTAGCAAAGAGATGAATAACCTCAAATGTGTTGCACGCTACGATTCGAGAGTAGCTTAAGGCGTCTGGAGGTTGAGGGCATTAGTGGAACATGCAGATAACCAAGGGAGGATGTTGTGAAAACTAAAAACGAAGGGGGTGAGAGTTAGGAGAGCAAACTGAACGAAGAGGTGAGACTTTAGAGTTAGGTGTCACAAATATATTTAATTCATTTTACAAAAACAACGTCATTTAGTTATGTGATTAAACAACATCATTTCCTTAATCAACGTTTGTTTTGTAAATTACTACTGACATATATTATTAATAAGGGTTTCTGAACACATGACAACCACTTCAGTAAACTTAACGAAGAAACTAACATTGGGCTAGAATTGAAAAAATTAATAGTTTGAGCATTTTATTGTCACTTTTTAAAGTTCGGAATATAATTGCAAAATTAAGCAAAGTTTACAATTTTTTTGTAATTAACCCTATTAAATTAGGAATATTAGGGTGTTATTTCTAAATTATGGTTAGAATCATAAAACATTTAGCATATGTCATCAGTCCCTAAAGTTCAATTGATGTTGATAATAGTGAGCTAATCTCAAAGTCAGTAAAGCGTAGATAAAATTAATTTGAAGAAGAGATATGATGGATTGAAATAGTTTTAATGGTGACTAAGTCTCAAATATAATGGAGGTCAAACTTGATATACTTTTTGTGAGCTTAAGAAATTGGATCTACAACAAGAAAGTTGACACCAAAATTATCACACCAAAGTGTCGGTTTGATGTAAAAGAAACCCATTTAACTAAAAACAGATCTGATCCAACATATTTTAACAACAACAAGTTTATACTCATATATTATGCCTCTGTGCTATATTTAGTAGCAACAGTTTATTTTTTGCATTCTAAGAAATGAGATTAAAACCAATGAAAATACAATAGTCAGATGTAGAGTGAAATTATTAGGAACTAGCCTAGTCTGTGTCACAATAGGCTTGTATGGTAAAAGAAGCGGTGTAAGTTAAATGAACACCATCAGAGGGAATGGATCGGAGATATAACATAATTAGCTTAGTCGCAGACAAGTGAATGCTAGTAAGATAATGCACAAATTGAGAAACTTTGGTAATAGCATATTGGATGTTAAAGTGATTCAAAGATATTAAGCAACACCAACAATGCTTCAATATTCAGTAAGATCAAAAAGAGAATAATTATAATTTTTGGAGGGAGTGAGAGTGGATGTGATTAGTCGGATAATAAGTTTGGAGTTGATAAGACGTGCAATGAAGGATGTCTTTAGTGTACTGAGTTTGAGTAAATAAAAGATCATTTTATGTAATGGTAGCTTCAATATTAAGGAAGTGGTGAATAGGTTTTAGGCCTTTAATAAAGAAAATATTATAAATAGGGTAATAAAAAGGAGTGAAAAATGGGTAACTAAGATATCATCTACATAGACTAAAAGGAAAGTGATAGGAGAGGAAGTGCAAGAAATAAAGATAGATGTTAGATTTAGTGGAAGTAAAATTGAGGTCATTGAGTTTCTAACTCAAATGATGAAACTAAGTATGGGAAGTCTATTTAAGACCTTAAAGAACTTCTATAGACAACAAACATAAGCAGGATGGTGAAGATATGAGAAATCATAAGGTTGGCTCATTCAAAATGGCTTTTGAAGATGACCATAAAGAAAGGCATTATTGACATCAAATTGATGAACTGGCAAATTATTTAAAAGAACAAGAGTAAGAATAATGTGAAAGATGGTAAGTTTGATAACAAGGCTAAAAGTGTGAGTATAATTAATACTTTGAGGATGATGATATTCTTTAGTAACAAAGCAAGCTTTGTAGTAGTTAAGTTTATCATTAGGGTTCCTCTTAATGTGAAAACTCATTTACAAACAACAATATTGACATTTGATGGTAGAGAAACAAGATTTCATATTTAGTTATGATAAAAAATATTAAACTTATCAAGCAAGGCTATGCACTAGCGAAAAAAATTATTAGCTTGAGTGAAAGAAGTAGAATCATATGTATGAAGATTTTGAGTGAAAGTGGGATAATAGAAAGTCAAGAAAGGTTCAAAATGTAACATCCCGTTACCCATGATAAGAATTGAATAGTGAATATGAGAAATTATTGAGAAATTAGAAATTTCAATTCATGCTTATGCAAAATATGGAATACACATACGTGATAATATTGATTTTTGCACATTAATATAATTGTACATGCATTCATGACATTTTCTGGGTAAAATTGATCTATAAATGGGAATTATGGATTTTATTGTGTTGAAAAAAATTAAATTGGAATGTATGAAAGTTTATTTGGCAATTTCAGAAATATTTCAGGTATTTTGGAAATTTTGAGTATTTTTGGACTAGGAAAAATATTGAAATATGGACCAATTATAGTGAGACACGTGGGCTGATCATTTAGTGACAAATGGGTTACATGCAAAGGTGACATGTGGCAGTGAATTAAAAACACACGTTATCTTGTTTTTAATATGGAAAAGTTACTGTAGCTTGTTCTTCACTTGGTTTGTTCTTCACCAAAAAACACCAAACTCTCTTCTTTTTCTTCATCACCGAAGCAACTTGTTGATTATGCTTGAGTAATTGGTTAATGATTCTTACATCAAAGCAAGAATTTTAGTCCATATAAACTGCTGGAAGTTTAGTCAAATCAAGTAAGTTGAGTTTTAAGTTTATGACACTGTAAATGGTATTTTGATGTGCTAAATTTGTGGGTGCTTTTGAGATGACCTGAAGTGAGTATAATGATAAGGAATGAGGATTAGGTGAGGTTTTGATATAGAGAGGATTTAAAGGAAGTGAAAGTGGTGATGAAGAATGCTAGAAAATGTACAGATACAGTGTTTCCACCGAATATGCATCTGTATTTTAGCCTTAAATTGATCTTTAGACATCTAAATGGGATGATTTTAAGTTTGGATTAAACTAGAAACATATGGATATATTTTTTATGAAGAAATAAAAATTTAATTCTATCTTTAGGAGTTCCAAAATTTGGCTTGAACTCGAGTTCTTAGATTCTGTCGTGGTTTAGGAATAGTTTGTGGTTTTTTGGGTCTACGTTATAGAATATTGAACCAAATTATATGAACTTAGTTTCATTAGAAAATTTAAACATAAATTAAAAAAAAATTAGAAGAAAGTTTGGCCTAAATCTTTCGTTTTCATTGTCAAAATGATTGTGTAAAAGTGACCCGAAAGTTTGTTGTGGGAAGAGCTGGAAAAAAATAGGTAAGGTGAAGAAGAAGGCTTCACAAGTCCACCAGGAATGTCACAGTCATGCATGTACATGATCACAACTTCGTAGAACCACCAGGACTATTGCGGTTGTGCATGTACATGATCGCGACTTTGTAGGTCCACCCGGAGTGTCGCGGTCATGCATGTGCACCATCGCGTCTTCCCTGTTTATCTGAAGGAGATTATTTTCTGAACATACTTTGATCTTTTTGTTATAACTTCTTCACCCGACATCGGAAGGACTTGATTCTTGAACCAATGGACTCATAAGGCATTGACCTTCTTCTCCATAAAAACTTAGGACTTTCTGAGGTGGATTGATTGATGAATTTATGATGGAAATATGACTGTGCTGAAGTATGACAACTGGGCTGATTTCACTGAGCATGCTTCGGTATTTTGACTATATCTTGATCTATATACTTCCAAATGGAATGATTCTTCATTTATAGTTAACTAGAGACATATGGCTAGAAATGTTCTAAAGAGATCGAATTTCAATTCTATCTCTAAGAATTCCAGAATAGGACTTGAGGTTAAATACAGAGTACAGTTATAGGTCAAAGAACATTCCAAAGTAAATTGAGTATAACATTTGGAATACTGAATCCAATTGTATGATCTTGGTGTCATTAGAAACTTATGACATTGGAGAACAATTTTCTAGAAGGAAGTATTGCCTAATTATGTCATATACCTTATCAGAATGATTAAGTAAAGTTGACCCGAAAGTATGTTGTTAGAAAAATCTGAATTGATCAATTGGGTTACGAAATTAGTTCACTTTGTTTTATTATGGTCCAAACCCTAAGTACAAATGATAATTATGAGAGTTTTGACATATGAATGATATGGTGATAAGAATCACAATAAGATACCTGGAAATGTCATTGAACATGCATTGTGCATATTTTATATAAGTAGATGTGCATAAAGGAATACTTATACATTTGTGCAAAAGAGTGATATTTGTAAATGTGTTTTGTATGTTATAGAGGCGCGCATTGGACACCAGTTAGACATTGTCGGTCCATCCAGGCAATAGCATATTGGAGCCTACTGTGAGTTAACCTAGATGATGTTCCTATGATTGATTGAATTTGTTGAACTTCCAAGTATTAATTGATTGTGACTTGTTTATGAATTCCAAACTTAAGGTCTGAGGAGTTTAATATTCGGGAATGCATTGGAAGTGTTCTGATTGCTTTAAAATTCTGAATGCTATGTGAATGCTCAACAAAATTTGAATGCCAGACTTAGGTCCAAAGACTATGAGATTCTGATTGTGTATCATGCTATGTGAATTCTCAAAAAAAGTTGAATGCCGGATTTAGGTCTGATGACTATGAGATTTCTGACTATGCATCATATGTGACTATTTGACATGACATATTCTGTATTTCTTGCATTTTATCAAATGCATGCTCAGATAAAGGCGTTGTGACCAGAGTAGCTAGTATGAAAGCACTTGCACGTAGAGCTTTGCTCCATGATTTCTATTTCTGCACATGGACGTATGTGATAGGCACTCGATCACAACAATAATAATGGATCTGGAGTCTCATATGCATATGTATTTGTATATATCTGTTCTGATTCGTAATGAATATGTGATATGCCATAATAATGTGAGTATTTGGATTATTCATGATCCGAATGAACATATGTGAAATATGTGATTTTGTGTATTTCACCTGATTGAAATCATCAATGATGGTTCACTCATTGAGTTCGTAAAACTCATAAAAAATTGCAACGTGATTTTTCAGGTTCATAGGAGTTATCCAATTAGACCAATTAGAGTTCAGCCACTGCAAAATGAGCATGAGTTAGGGGTTAGGATCAGTTTGCACCTGCATATGTCTTCAGTGATTTTATCTTTGAATTATGTTCCGCAAGAATTGTACGAAGTGTATGTGATTGATTTGACATTATGATTGTAAGTGTTTTGTATCTGAAATGGGCCCAAGTGGCTATTGAATGGAAATGTTTTTAAATTAGGGAAGTATGTTTTTATTAATGATTTCCACATAAGTGTACATTTTTTTAAAGAAATAGAAATTTATAATGAGTTTTGACTGAATAACTGTTCTAGCATGCCACCCTTGCGGGGTATATACTCGGATATCACCATGTGTCAGGTACGTGTCCTGCGAGAGTGGGGTGCTACATTTTGGTATCATAGCCTAGATTTAGTATCTTATATGGGCATACATATGTGTCAAGTTACATGCATTTCAGTCATGTCATAGTAGCTAGTAGCAACTAATCCCTAGTCTAAGTTGCATTTATATGAGTCACATATATGAGCATTTGATAAGTGTTTGAATAGACGGACGTAGTGGGAAGAATGATGATTTGTCTAAATATGAGAAAATGAAAGTTTATGGGTATTTAGAAATGGGAAATAGTATATGGTTAGATATGACAAATAATGACGTAATGTATTTGTATTAGTGTATTTATTGTGGAATGCGATATCAATATTGTACTGTGGTAATATATCCCCGAATGTGATATAGATGTGAACACATTGTCATGGATTGATTAAGGAAAGTAATGATATAAAGATGAATGACGAGATTTAAAGTGTACAAGCCATGTTGAAAGAAAATAAAATTTTCTTTGACTTTAAGGGGTCAAATTGTTAAGTCAAAATGACTTTACGATTAATAATTTTGAAGATAAACAAAAAGCAGATGAATGAAAAGTAGACGGAAGATAAGCAAAAGCAGACGAAAGCAAAAAAGCAGACTAAAGGAAAAGCAGACGGAAGATAAGCTAAAGCAGACGGAAGCTAAAGAAGAAAAAGCAGATGAAAGCTAAAGCAGACGGAAGCTAAAGAAAAAGCAGACGAAAGTTAAAGAAGAAAAAGCAGACGGAAGCTAAAGAAGAAAAAGCAGACGAATGAAAACCAAACGCGAAGTAAAAGCAGACGGAAGCTAAAGAAGAAAAAGCAGACGAATGAAAAGCAGACGCAAAGTAAAAACAGACGGAAGCATCAGTCTGAGTTAGTTACAGAACTCAACTGAATAACCGTTTCTTTAAAGAATCAAGAAGC
>JANKOD010051131.1:0-12612 GCA_026284645.1 Erythroxylum acuminatum | reverse complement strand
CCATAGATTGCCAGATTTTGCAAACACAAGAAAATCGTAATTTATCAGTACACACCACAATCTCATCTTCAATAATGCTCAATAACTCTGCTGGAAGATTTGACCAACATCTATTTGCGTTCTTCATAACTTTCCCTAAGACCAAACAAAAATCAAAAACTATAATTTCTCCAATTGAGAAACCAACTAAATCATACTAATGCAATAGAATAAACATACCTTTGCTTGTAGTCGAGCTTAGTAAAACTTATAATTGAGAACAAAGAACCTTAACTGCATATCCTTAGTTATTGCATAATTGTTTGAAAACAACAATATTAGCTTACGTATTCTAATTCCTTTTATATTAAACATTGAGTCAGAAGTCTTCTTCTATATTAAGTCTAATTGTGAAAAGATAGTTTAGTTTAAATTAGGAAGTCAAAATTGATTCATATTTAATTTGTGAAAACATAATCCAACTTAAACTAGAAAATCTGAATTGATTACTATTTAATTTGGAAAAGATAATCTAACTCAAATTAAGAAACTAAAACTCATTAGTATTCAATTAGTTGTTTTCTCATAATAGTCCTTTTTCTTCTCTTTATTGACATCAATCGTATATAAAAGTCAACAAGCAAATCAGAGACCTTTTTCTTTTTTCTCAAGGCAATATGAATGGCGTATAATACAAATGGGTGGAACGGAAGTACTTGGTTGTAATTATCAAAATCTGAATATTGATAATGCAGTGTCTTTAGTTGTCGTCATCATCATCCTGTGTTCTGTATTTAAAATAAAATCAAGTGAGTGCCCACCGCCCAACCTTTCCCGTATTTAACAGCAAGACCTCACCACAGATGGAGAAGACAAGTTGGCGAAGAATTTCTGATTCCAGATTACAAGCTTCATGCTAAGGTAATCGACCCTTTGCCCGCACTGCTGTCCGATGATAATGAAGCATGGAATGTTCAGATATTCCGTTCTATAGATGGTGCAGCTGTTTCTCGCTTTCGATAAAAACCTAAGGAAGCAGCTTTAAAAGGGCAAAACTATAAAAGCTGATCAGGCTCGAGATCGGGCGATTATAAACTACCCGACTGGGCTCGGGTTTAGGCGGCTCGACCCATTGTCATCTCTAATTAAAACAACGTTATTCATAAACAATCGTGGAAAAGAGGATTAAGGCAAAACAAAATTCGACCATTAATTAGGCTCGGGTTTAGGCGGCTCGATCCATTGTCGTCTCTAATTAAAACAATGATATTCATAAACAATTGTGGAAAAGAGAATAAGGCAAAACAAAATTCGACCATTAATGAGAAGCATCAATATATATTCTATGTTCCGCTCCCTAAGATAACTTATTCTGATGCTATTCTTACTACAAAAAAGAATCCTAGAAAAAGAAACGGTCCAAATTCAATCGTGCCCAAAAAGATATTCATATCATAAATTGGTAAGTTCCTACATGCCTTACTATTCTTTGCTTGCCTTGCCTTCTTCTCCCTAATGAATCAAATGACTTTTACTATAGCAATCTGTTCACACCTAATGGAAACTAAACAGTTAATTTAAAATTTAACATAAACTAATATAAATTAATTAGTAGATAAAGTTTAGATTTCAACATTATAAGGTATTCTTTTAGTAATTTTAAATAATGTAATTTTTTTAAATGAAGAAATTTATATGATATTTTTATATTTGTTACCCACTTATAATACGACGGTGTCTTGAAGGTAACATTCTAGACTCGACCCGACTTTACTGATTTGTTTTCATGTGTTGAATTTGAATTAAACTTTAATTAAGTTTTAATCGAAGCCAAATCTGAACTGATTTTGCTAAACTTAATCGGTATTTATAAGATGACAATTTGGGATTTAAGAAAGTTTATTAATGACTAAGAAGTGTAACTAATTAGTTATTCTGCACACTTATTATATAACAGAGAAGGAAAACAGGGAAAAAAAAGGTTACAAATACATAGAATTAAGAATCTTTGAGTAACATAAAATAAAGAGAAAAGCATTGCCCCCCATTTCAGAGAGGAAAAGGAAAGCTGAGGAAAGAAAACATACCAAGGAAAAGAAAAGGAAGCAGCAACTACACCAAAGAGAAACACATTCCTAGGTTCTGATCAGGAGATCATGTACCGGTTCAGCAACACTCTGATTGGGTTCTTGAACCTCTTCACTCTCTTAGCATCCATTCCCATAATTGGAGCAGGTTTATGGATGGCAAGGAACAGAACAAGCTGCGAAAGTTTTCTCCAAACCCCACTACTTGTTTTAGGATTTGTGGTGCTAATAATTTCACTGGCTGGCTTCATTGGAGCTTGCTTTCGTGTTGCATGGGCACTTTGGCTCTACTTAGTGGTCATGCTGCTCCTTATAGGGACCTTGCTGGGGTTAACTCTGTTTGGTTTTGTAGTAACAAGCCAAGGTGGCGGCAAGGCAGTTGATGGAAGAGTTTACAAGGAGTACAAGCTTGAGGACTATTCCACATGGTTAAGGAACAGAGTTCAGGATCCTGAATACTGGTTCACGATCAGGAACTGCATATTGGGTTCCAGAACTTGCGGTCAGCTTGCTTCTTGGACTCCATATGATTATCTACAGAAAGATATGTCTCCAATACAGGTACACCAACTGATTTTTTTTTTCACATACTTGACAATTTTCATAGGATCATGGAGCTAAGCTTTGTAGGTTGTTGGTTATGGATTTTGTTGGTTCAGTCTGGATGCTGCAAGCCACCAACTTCATGCAGCTATAACATGGCGACACAGACAAGTCAAGACCCGGATTGTTACAAGTGGAACAACGCACCAAATCTGCTCTGCTACGAGTGTGATTCTTGTAAAGCTGGTGTTTTGGAGGAAGTGAGAAGGGATTGGCACAAGCTATCGGTTCTAAACATCGTCATGCTTGTGTTCTTGATAGGGATTTACTCTATTGGTTGTTGTGCTTTCAGGAATACGAAAAGGGCTGAGACTGATTATCCCAATGAAGAGAACAGGTCCAACAGGATGACCAAGATCAAACCCAGATGGGATTATTATTGGTGAGTTCATCAAACTTCCAATCCATGATCTATAAGTTCTTTACTCATTTGCAAGTATTAGATCCTGGAAAACTACTGTTAGTTGAAGTATTAAACCTAAGTTTATATCAGAACTAACTTAGTGAAGTTTGATGAATAAACATCTATGAATTTAGATAAGATAAACAGTAATTCAAATATCTTTGTATTAGATATATGTTGAAAGGAGATTGAATCTTTTATTAAATGTAAAATCATTACAATCCATGATCTACCATTTTTGCAGTTGGAGATGGTTGCAAGACCAAAGAGAAAGGCTTTACTAAGAGAAGACAGATGAGGAGGCCCTACTACTTATAAGGTATGGGCTAAAGAGGAGACAATTCGGATGGTTTAAAGATCACGACTTTCTTTTACAGTCTTCTCTGTTTTCTTCGCTCACTTTTTTTCTCATTATACAAAGATCGATTCCTATCCAAAGATCATACCTTGCATCAGTATTGTCTTTCCCTTTCACTTTACTGACTTTTGATGGTAGCTTTATCTTAAAGGGTGAGCAGGTTTACATCATCAACTCTGTTATTACGTACACTATATCTTCATGTCTTTATCTTTTATGGGGTTGAATTGGACAAAGCAGCAGAAACTTTAACGTGTTTCAGCCCTTGATGGATACTTTTGTTTTGAGACTTAAATTCAAACTTTAGGTGGATAGAGCCCGAGCTGAATCCATTGTCAATATAATTGTAGGGTCAACATCATTCTATATATTGGATAAGTTCTTTTGCACTGTGTTATCTGAAAATTACATTGTTTTAAAGGGGGTGAGATCCTCTGTCCCAAATATGTGTACCTACTCTGTCCCATTAGATCTAAACCCTTTATTTATTTGGGACCCATATAAATAGAAGACTTGGATTTAATAGGACAGGGTAAGTACCCACTTTTGAGGACAGAAGATCTGTGCTCGTTTTAAAGAGCTTTTCAAAACGGCCATTTTATCGTCAAGGGAGTAAGCCTTTTGGGCTGTCAAGCCAAGACTGGGCTAGCGCCCTAGATTTGAGCTTGGGTCCAGACCTAATTTAGTGGAGTCTATTATATTATAAATTTATTTTTAATTTAATTTTTCCATTAAATTAATATTAAAAAATTGCTTGATGTGGGCCATATTTCTTAGAAATTAAAAAGTGTCTCTCTTTCAAACAATACAAAATAAAAGAAAAATCGTTTGCAATAATAATAAGAAAAAATATTTGTCATTTTAAATGGATAAAATCTAAGTTGATTGAAATTAAAATCAACCTTTCTAAATTTAGTAAACTCTAGTATGCTAATTCAACAAAAATGGGCCCTTTGAGCTAAGTGACAGAGTCACACTCTTGAAATGCTCTGAGAGTATATTTAGTTAAGTTTATTAATGAAATTAAATAAAATATAATATTATTTTATCGTTTGAGAAGAAAGTTTATAATGTAATAGAATAAGATGAGATAGAACAGAAAAGAAGAGTTTCATATTACATCACATTTTATTCTAAACTATAAAATAAAAAATCTCTAATTAAGAGAGTTTAAGATGAAATTTAAAATGATAAACAACTTTACATCATATTACATTATAAATCTTTCATCCAAACAACATTTCACTATATTATATTATGAACTCTTCTATTTTTTTCAAAAAATAATTTTTTAATATTATTTTATTTACATTTTATTTTATCGTAAATTATTCTATTCTATTTCATTAAAACTTTTCGTCACACATGACATAATAAATAGGATAAGTCGTCGATTCAACTCCAAAAAAAAAACCGGGACGTTTCTATTTTCCGCGAAAGTCCTGTCCTGCCTTAGTTTTCTTTTATCAGAAGAGGATATAAATGCCAAAAAGAGCGCCGGTCGATCTCTCAAGTATTTTCCAAGTGTGACTTTACTTGCGAGTCTCAATAATTGACTTTGGGATCCAATCCACCTGCTTCGTTAGTTGAGACTAAGACTCTCTCCTTTCATCCCTATCATGACTATGACCGGCTCCTTTCTTCTTGTGTCCAAATGAAATGCTCTTAAAATAGGGTTAAAGCAATCTGTTTATTTTAAGGTATGCTCTAATTTTGTATATCTTAATTTTATCTATATATTTATGTGAACTTTATATAAATCATTATCATTATTATCGTACTCAGTCTGAAATTTCGCAGTAAAGTAGAATCTGAAGAGGTCATATAACACGTAGCCTTACCTCTATATAGTAGAAAGATTGTTTCTTGTAGACTCACATACAGATGTAACATGCAAAATAATAATGCAAGACACAGAAGAAAATAGCTTAATAAATAAGCAAATTACTAATACAAAATAAATACAAAATACAAAATAATAAAATAATAGCAATAACGATACAAATAATAGGGATAGATTAAAATATTATATATATATATGGAAAGATAAATATGTGGATAAAATTTAATAAAATAAAATAAAAATGGGTTAATTTGAACAAAATATCTGATTATCCTTAAAATAAGGCAGCTAAGGATTTATATATATATATATTAAAATTTTCTATCTATTTTTATATCTAAAAGTTGTAAAATTTATTATTCGAATGTGATGTGTAATAGATAAATCATGTTATTATAATTTATAAATCACGTAATTGTGTTCATTTATATTTATTTTATAAGGTGATAAATAATAAATTTTTGTTGACATATTTTCAATTACAAATAACTATTTCTTCTTTGTTTAATAATAAATTATATAACAAGTTAATAATTTAAAATAAAAATTTTAATTGATTGATGTTAATATATTTAATGAGCTTATACTCTTAACTAATTATATTTTATAATCATTATTTTCTAATTATATTAAATAAAAAATTGATTAGAATGAAGTATGGTAAAGACCTTTTACGCATTTTCAATCATCATAATTTCTCTGTTTTTGTTCGAAAGTATTTTATTTAATAAATTAATAATTTGAATTAAATTAAATAATTTCTATTTATTTTATATAAATGAAAAATGGCAATATTTTCTATATGTTCTCAATAAATTATTTAATAAGTTAACAACTCATAATCAAATAACAAGTTCGAGTTGATTGATATTAATATATTTTGCGTGTTTACGCTTTTAACTCATTATACTTTTAACTCATTATTTTCTAAATATATTAAATAAATAATCGATTTTTTTTGTTAGAATGAAAGAAAATAAAGATGTTGGATATATTTTCATTCATAGTAATTTTTCTTCTATATTTAAGAATAAATTATTTAACAAATCAACAGTTTAAAATTAAATAATAAGTTCAGATCACTTAAATTTGGTGTTAATATATTTAATGTACATTTTCTCTTAATAAGTTATATAATTGAATATATGTAATCATTCATACGTAAGAATGTTAGTGAGTCGGGCTAGGTAGCCCGTGACCTGACGGGCCAAGATAGGTTGACTTGTGGCCCGATCCATGATTCGACAGGTCGCGGGAGAGCTGAGCCAACCCGACATATCTTATTTTTTTAAAGGTAAAAAATGATATCGTTTTTGAAGCAATGGCAGGTCACGGGCTTCGACCATTAAAACGACGTCATTTTTAAAGTAATGGTCAAGTCATGGGATGGCCGACCTATGCTCAGCCTGACCTCGACTTGTGGCCCGATCGAATAGGCCGCTTTTAACTGATAACCTGATCAACTTGGGCAAAAATGAAAAATCAAATAATTCGAACCAAAAAGTGACATTTTAATGGTCTTCGTCTTCTAGAGGCCGTCGTGTCAAGAAACACTGAAGTCCATAAGAAGTTGCTGTATGCATGAGAGACTTGAAACACTAGACTTGTAAGCAATAAACAGACAAGGACTTGGACTTCTCAAAATCCAACTTGTTGAGTAATTAGAAATGCAAGATTAGAAACCATTCCAAGGAGTAATGACTTAGAAACCATTCCAAGGAGTAAGGACTTGACAATTGTCATGTTTCTATCAATAATAATAATAATTACTATTATTATTATAAGATAACTTTACTCATTCTAAAAATGTTTTTTTAATATTTATATTAATTTAAAACATATTAAAATATTAAAAATACTAGATGATAACTTAATAAGGTCTTTTATTATATGTCTGGAAAATTATGTTAAGGAGATGATGGTATTATAATTTTTACGGATAAAAGAGAATTACCTCCTTTGTAGTTTAAATAATTTTAGAAAAAATTATTGATCTTCAAAATTTTCCAAAAAAAAATTTAGTTTGTAGTTTTTCAGAAAAACCCCTTTTTTAAAACTTCAATTTAAAATATCGATGGGGCAAATATCATACGTAAATTAACCAAATATTATTGATATGATAATACAACTCTACTCTTAAATATGACCTGAATCAATTAAATTTGACTTAAATTATTAGTTTAAGATGATTATAATAAATTATTAATTTAACTCGAGTTTAATTAGTTCATTTTTATTTTAAAAATTATGTTGAATCTTCGTATAAATGGCATTGGATTAGTCAAGTATGCCTATTCTATCACAAATTTACTAAAATATTTATAGAAAAATATGATAAAAAGGTATTTTTAAAAATTTAATTTATATGTTTAAAATCATCTCTCTCATTTTTTAAATTATCCTAAGGTTGAAACAATAGCAAAATGACGTGGGTCATAACACTTGGATGAGTTTGGACTTTTGTGTGATCATTGATTCTACCACAATGACTTAGCAGTCTTATTATCAAAATGATTGGAGCAAATAAACAAACACCGTTGGTTTTCTAACGAAATCACTCACAGATTCCTTTTCCAGATGAAGGGGGAAAAGATATACAAAAATAATAGCAGAATGTTTGACTTACGTTATCGAAATCTTTATCAAATTATAATATCCATTTGAATTACTTTAATAACTTTTTTGTTTAGGTTAAAATTCAATCAATTTGTTAATTAAAACATCAATTTTTATAAATTAATTAATTTTTATTTAATAATTTCTTTTTCAATTAAATTTCGAATTCTTTCAATCTCTTTCAATCGTATTTTAAATTTTTTAATCATATTTAATATTTAACCAGCATTACGACAGTTTAATTTCGGTTGAACGTTTTAATATTAAACCTCTCGTTTTATTGGTTTAATTTTTGGTTCGATTTTTAAAATATTAAATATTACATTTTTCAGCTTGACAAAAGGAATTACTATTCACTTAAAAACTTTAATTATTGATTAATTAAATAATTTGCTTAAATTACATGTCTTATAAATTATTCCATTCAACAGACAAATTTTCTAATATACTGTAGATTCCATCATTATAAAAAAAATGAACAAGAATTCTGTTTCCAACTTCCAAGTCAACAATTGGATGGAAAAATACTCACCTAAATGACCCAGTCAAATACCCTATATTTGATCTTGAGATGTACTATTAATAAATTAAATTAAAACATAGTTTTGTTCTTTAGTCCTTCACATTTTCTCTTTTTTGTCTTATGCCCTTGTCCATAAAAAATAGAATAATATTTAAAATTTGAATATTGAGGAAGAAAACAATCAATTAAATACATTAACGTTAAGAGTTCTTAAATTTTAAACAACGATAATTTATTAACTAAAATAATGTTATTTTAAATTGTATTCGATTGGATTGATCTTTTTAGATTTACGTTTAATATAAAATTCAATTAATTTGAATCACGGGTATTGATTTTAATTCTACTTAAATTGGGTCGAACTTTTTTTATTACCCGAAATTAAATCAATTTGTTAGATTTTTTATCCTTAGTTTAGGGTATGATTGGTCATTATTATTAATGGTTTTCTCTAATAATTATTATTAAAAATTTAATTATTAAAAATTTAATCACAATGATTAGTCTCTTTTTTTTTTGTTTTTGCAAATATTTTTACCGAGTCAGCTAACTTGGATAGAGTTGACCGGAACGCGCTTACTCTCTCTCTAACAGTATGCTCTTTGACAAAGTCAAAGTCTTGGTTCTTAGTTTGTGTATAATAAAGCAACTGTTTCTTCTGTAAACTTGTTATAAACTTGAGATTCTGCAATTCTCTACCATATTCCTTCTGCTCTGTTCTTGGTTGAGTTGGTTAAACACTTCTCAGTGATATCTCAAGAGTTCTTTTTTTCTTTTTGACATTTCCAGAGGCTACATCCATTAAACTTTCGCCATGTCTGATGCCAATAAAGCTCGTTCCTTGGAGGCGACACCAACATGGGCTGTTGCAAGTGTCTGCTTTGTGTTGCTTGCCATCTCCATTGTCATTGAACATCTTATTCACATCATTGGAAAGGTAACCGACACATCCAGTTAGAGTTTAGGATGATTAGAGACTAACCTGACAAGAATGTTTAAAGCTGATGAAACTGCTGCAGCCATGAACAACTCCTTCGAGGACTAATTCTGGTTTTCTGTAATTCCTTTACAGTGGCTTCAAAGAAAGAAGAGGCCAGCTCTAGTGGAAGCTCTTGAAAAGGTCAAAGCAGGTACAGATAGCTCATATTTTGCTCAAAATCATTCCTTGTCAATTTCAGAGAAAACTTGGGATTCATTCAGAAACTAACGCTTTTCTGGTTTATTGTTCTTAATGCAGAACTCATGCTTATGGGATTCATATCCTTGCTCCTGACTGTATCCCAAGGATTTATTTCTGATATCTGCATATCCAAGAGTGTGGCATCAACGTGGCATCCTTGCAGTAAAAAACAGGAGAGTGTAAAATATGATTCAGGCAGCAATCGTCGGAGACTTCTACAGTTCATTGACATGGATCCAATTCCTAGGCGCAGTTTAGCAACATCAAAGTATGACAAGTGTGCTGAAAAGGTAATAACGAATACCTGAATGTGCTCAAAGTGAAGTCAAAAGAACATGTCTGATATGAAATTTGTCAAAGCTATTATATACTTCCAAGTTTTCTGCAGCAACCCAGAACTTAACGTCAGGTTTTGCCCATGTTTTTTTCAGGGAAAAGTTGCATTCGTATCAGCATACGGTATCCACCAGCTCCACATATTCATCTTTGTATTAGCAATTACACATGTCCTCTACTGCATAATCACCTATGTCTTGGGAAGTTCCAAGGTAATGATCAGTTTCTACTCTTTTCAGTGACCTCCCTTTTCTCTGTCCCTCTCATACACTTCCTTCTTGGACCATATGTGAAATTATTTCAGATGAGAAAGTGGAAGCATTGGGAGGATGAGACAAAGACAATCGAGTATGAGTACCATAATGGTAAGTAGCTATTAATCTAAATGCTTTTAGAGTAGTTTCATAGTTAATCAGTGAATTACCCCACCCCCACTTTTTTTTCCCTGCAGATCCTGAGAGGTTTAGGTTTACAAGGGACACATCATTTGGCAGGAGGCATTTGAGATTATGGAGTCGATCACCCATTTTGCTTTGGATTGTGAGTACCCCAAACAAGCACCGTATATAACTAATCTTGCGTTTATATAATCACAATACGATTTTTTTTCGCTTGAAACTTATTGTTCATGAGTGTGATTTGGCCTTCAATTCTCAGGTGTGTTTCTTCAGACAATTCTTTGGATCAGTTAACAAGGTTGATTATCTGACACTAAGACATGGATTTATCACAGTAAGTAAAGGCATAAAGTTTCATCACCAGGCAAATTCTGTGATCTTGATAAAGGAAATCTAACTTGGAGTTGCAATATCTTATTTCCAGGCACATTTAGCTCCTGGAAGTGAGAGAACATTTGACTTTCAGAAGTATATCAAAAGATCGCTTGAAGAGGATTTCAAAGTAGTTGTTGGGATCAGGTTTGTGTTACTTATATCTAAAACCGTATACATTAAAGATCGTTATTCGATTCCAAGTTCTAACCTTACCATGCATATAATGCAGTCCGATTATATGGTTCATTGCAGTATTGTTCCTGTTGTCCAACACAGAGGGTAAGGCCTTGTTTTCCTGGAAAATTATGAGATTTATACAATACAATGTACAGATCAAAAACTAATTTTTGTAATCTCTTGTTCCGACAGGATGGTACGCTTATCTATGGTTGCCATTTATCCCCTTAATTGTAAGGACCAATTCTTCAAACCTTTAAAAATGGCAGATCAGCTACATAATGGGATTCAAGAGCTCATAAGTGTAAATTGATAATCTGCAGGTAATCTTGGTGGTGGGGGCTAAGCTCCAAGTGATCATAACCCAACTCGGTCTAAGGATTCAAGATAGAGGAGATGTGGTTAAGGGTGCTCCTGTGGTCCAACCAGGTGACGATCTCTTCTGGTTCGGACGCCCTCGTCTCATTCTCTTCCTGATCCATCTGGTTCTCTTTCAGGTACTCATAAAACTCCCGTTCTTTAATCCTATAAACATTCTAATAATTTCCCTCTTTTTGATCTGATAGTTCACATGTTTTCTTTCTTTTCTGCTGCAGAATGCATTTCAGATAGCTTTCTTCATATGGAGTGTGGTAAGGTTTTTTCTGTTGCAGAATGCATCTGAGAACTTTCACTAACTTCTATGTCTTGATTATGGTTTTTTTCCCCCTCCTCCTGCAGTACGAATTCACCATAAATTCTTGCTTCCACAGCCGCACTGAAGATATCGTCATCAGAATCACAATGGGGTGACTTTTTATCTTTAATCATTTTAAAAATTTGTTTTCCTACTTTCAGATTCCAGCATCCCTGACAAATGTAACTTTTCAGGGTGATCATACAGTTCTTATGCAGTTACGTAACAATGCCTCTCTATGCTTTAGTGACCCAGGTGAGGAACTGAATCAGATTGAACACTTAAGGGAAAAGATCCCTACTTGGTTCCTTGTTCATATGACATTATTGTTCTCAATGATCTGATCTTACAGATGGGTTCGAGCATGAGACCAACAGTGTTCAACGACCGAGTGGCTACAGCACTTAGAAACTGGCACAAAACAGCAAAAAAACATGCTAAACATGGCGGCAGAAACTCGGAATCTCACACACCATTGTCAAGCAGACCAACAACTCCAACACATGGCATGTCCCCTGTTCATCTCTTGCAAAACTACCGTAGCAGTACAGCTCCTGACAGCATACAAGCTTCTCCCAGGAACTATAGCTATAATAAACCTGATCATTGGGACCTTGAAGCTGTGAATCCTGTAAACGACCACGAAACCTATGAATCTCAACCTCTCGAAAGTCCTGATTACAGGGACAGAGACATGCCAATTGAAGATCCAGACTCTATGAATCTGCCTCCAGTCCCTCCTGCCATCCGTACTCAACATGAAGTAAACATCAGTTTGGCTGAGTTCACATTTAGAGGATGACAATATGATTGAGAGCATAATTTGGTTAGAAGGTGTAAATTTTCATGTGTACATTTTCTTGTACATGGGAAATTAGAATCCCTCTGTAGACGATAAAGAACCTTATGTTTTGGAAAGATTGTAACATCAGAAGCACAAGTCCATGTCACTTCAGGATTGTTTAAAGTTCTTGTTCCAAAAGGAACTAGTCCTAAAATAAATTTATATATTTTTATTGTTATATTTAATTTACAATTTATGTAGTTATTATTTCATA
>JANKOD010051054.1:0-12621 GCA_026284645.1 Erythroxylum acuminatum | reverse complement strand
AGATATAGAAGAAAACGCCGGCAGCTATTGTGTTTTTTGGTGGTCTTATAGGAACAGTGCATAGAGGGTTAGAAAGAATGGACTGATTTTATTATTGGTCTTACCACGCACAGTGCCGCCAGAGAGAACAGCGTCAATGCATCATAATGAGAGAGCATGATGTTTTAATGGCTTTATCCACTTTTTGCTATAGAGTTGGCTGAAGCATTACGCACAAGGCTTTAACAAGACTGATTTTATTCATTCTTTCAATTTTACAGGAACAGGTACAGGGCCGTAGAAACAAGACAACGTGGGGAGCTGCTGGATTGTTGCTACAGTGAGACGCAGAAGGCAGATGATAAATGCTGAAGAATAAATTAAAAGGGGCTTAGAAAACGGAGCAAGAACAGTTTAGTGAGTTGTGAACCGAGAATATCTCCAGCAATTTTAGTTGTCCACCGTGAGCATTAGTGTTAAATGACATTTATGATCCATATTCGGAGAATGAAAACAGAGATGGCCGGCTAACTTCCCGACACCGGTTCTATGGGGACGTCGACGCCAAACTACGGTTGAGCTATTTTTTTGTCATTTTAAAGTTGCAATTTATTTTTGGATTGTTGTGTTGTTGATATTAATTTTGGTGGTTTGGAATTAATGATCTTGATATATTATTTTGATCGTTTTATTTCGAACCTATTGCTAAAATATTGATTGTAATCCGTAATTATTACTTTTAATATTTGTGAGTAGCATCTAACGATCGTTAATCGTTAGGAACAACATGACTGAGGTTAGATAACCCGGGCATGTGAGGTTATTGCTTTTATTGATCGTTTTCCAATTCATAATGCGACTGCCAAATTGAATGTAGAGATCGTATCCTAGGTTATTCGGTAGTTAGATTTAATTAATGATCGTATCTTAAATAATTACAACCTAAGGAAAAACTGAGATTTGTAGAACGTTCTATTAGTCTCAGATCAATAGTCTAAAAAGAATTGTAAAGACTTTAGAATGAAGGAAGATGCTTGATTGTGCTTAGGCCAAGATTGACCCTAGAATCGGACCTTACTTATACTCAACACTTTTCTCATTTTCGATTATTGGTTTTAATTTGATTTTGATAGTTTACTTTTATTTTAATTTCTAAATTTTTTAAAACCCAAAAACACCCCATTTACTTTCCTTGCATCAATTAATTTCATTACGAAAATTAACTGAACATTCCCTGTGGATTCGATCCCGACTTACCATAACTACAAATTTTAGTGTGCAGAGTCAGGTAAATTTTACAGTACACTCAACACGCGCTATCAGAGAGATACAAAAATATTTTGTATATTTTGGGTCTAGTTTTTCCTTTTAATTCTCTAGTTTTTTCAGTCGTAAAAGTCTTCTATCCTTGCCCGTGGTTTTTACCCTTATTTGGAGGTTTTTCACATAAAATCTGCGTGTTCATTACTATTCTCTTAGTCCTATTTAGCTGCGAACCTGCTCTAATCTGGTCAATTTTAACAAGAAGTGGTATCAGAGCAAGGTTAGAAAATTACGCCGAATTTTTTGGCGTAATCTGTTCGAAGTTCCAGTGAGCACAGTGAAAGTCGGTGAATAGTAATCACAAGGTGACAATTGTTCATTCATTTATTTTTGTATTATACTGTGCAGCTATTATAATTCACGTATGCGGTACTATTCACGTATACGGTACTATTCACGTGTACAGTACTATTCATGTGTATGATACTATTCACGTATCTGGTACTATTCACGTATATGATATTATTTACGTGAAATAGTGGAAGCTAAATTCTGTTCGTGATAGAAGCAATGGCAGTAAAATTTCAGATTGAGAAGTTCAATGGGAGTAATTTCTCATTGTGGAAGTTGAAAATAAAGGCAATCTTGAGGAAAGATAATTGTTTGGTGGCCATTAGTGAACGGCCAGCTGAAGTTACAGATGAAAAATGGAACGAGATGGATGGGAATGCTATAGCTAATCTTCACCTAGCTGTAGCTATTGAAGTATTATCCAGCATAGAGGAAAAGAAGACAGCAAAGGAAATATGAGATTACTTCACAAAAATGTACGAGGCCAAATCTCTCCACAACAAAATTTTTCTGAAGAGGAAACTATACACTTTACGTTTGGCGGAATCCACTTCAATGATGGAGAACTTAAATACTTTAAATACTTTATTTTCCCAACTCACATCATTGGGCATACAATAGAGATAAGTGAACGTGCAAAACTTCCACTCCAAATTCTACCAGATTCGTATGATCAACTCATCATCAATTTAACAAACAATACAGACACTCTAGTCTTTGATAATATTGCAGCAACTATTCTAGAAGAAGAGAGTTGGCGCAATAGCAAAGAAGACAGGCTGGCAAATTTGCAACAAGCGGAGGCCTTGACGGTGATGAGAGGAAGATCAATGGAACGTGGCTCAAGTGGGAGTCATAGTCATGGTAGATCAAAATCTAGGAAAAAGAAGAATTTCAAGTGCCACAATTGTGGCAAGAAAGGACACTTGCAGAAGGATTGTTGGAATCTAAATAAGAAAGATTCTATTCCTCAAGGAAATGTAGCAAATACTTCAGATGATGGAGGTGCAATGGTCTGTGAAGCAGCAACGACTATTAGAGGTAAGCGAAGATTTGTTTATGTATGGCTTCTCGATTCAGCAGCTACTTTTCATATGACCTCTTGAAGAGAATGGTTCTATCAGTATGAATCTGTCTCTGAGGGATCTGTGTATAGCTATAATGATCAAGCTCTGAAGATCGTTGGTATCGGCACCATCAAGTTAAAGATGTATGATGGGACAACTCAGACCATTGACAAAGTGCGACATGTGGAGGGCTTAAAGAAGAATTTGTTGTTTGTAGGACAACTGGATGATCTCAGTTTCAGATTGGAGATTCAAAACAAGATCATTAAAGTGATTAAAGGAGCGCTCGTATTTATGAAAGCATAGAAGATTGTTGCAAATCTATACATGTTAAAGTGAGTAACTTTGCAAGAAGGAGAGGCATTCGTTGTGGTGACTAGTCTGGACCACAAAATTGCAATGACATGGCATAGAAAGCTTGGACATATGTTAGAACAAGGAATGAAGATACTTGCAGAGAAGAATCTACTTCCAGGTCTCACAAAGGTATCACTACCCTTCTGTGAGCATTGCATTGGGTGTCAGTAACATCGATTGAAGTTCAACACGTCAAAGTTCAGAAGCAAAGAAATTCTAGAACTGATTCACTCTGATGTATGGCAAGCATCAATTACGTCCTTAGGAGGAGCAATTTTTTTCTATCATTCATTGATGATTATTCGAGGAGATGTTGGGTGTTTCCTATCAAGAGGAAGGTAGACGTGTTTCCAACTTTTAATTTTTACAAAGCGTGGGTGGAACTCGAATCTGCTAAGAAGATCAAGTGTTTGCTTTCAGATAATGGAGGTGAATATACTGGGAAAGAATTTGATGAATTCTGTAATCAAGAAGGTTGTTCACGACGTCTTACACTCCTCAACAAAATGGAGTAGCAGAGCAGATGAATAGAACTCTGTTGGAAAGAACAAGAGCGATAATGAGAATTGCAAGCTTAGATAAGAAATTCTGGGCATAAGCAGTCAATACTGCCTGTTACGTAGTGAATCAAGCTCCATCAACTGCAATTGAGTTGAAGACACCGATGGAGATGTGGACTGGTAAACTAGTGGATTATTCCAACTTCCGTATATTTGCAAGTCTGGCCTATGTGATGTTCAATGCCCAAGAAACTATAAAGTTGGATCCACAATCCACAAGATGCATGTTCTTAGGGTATGCTGAAGGTTTGAAGGGATATCGTCTGTGGGATACCACTGCCCACAAGATTGTTATCAGCAGGGATGTTATCTTCGTGAAAGATAAGGATCAAGAGCAAGTAGAAAATGTTGGCACTATACAAGAGAATCTAGAAACAACAACAATACAAGTAGATAGGGAAGATGATCAAAATGATTCTTCTGAAGCTGCACCAGAGCATAAGGAAAAAAAACCAGTTGAATATGATGTTCTAGATACTCGTAGACCATCTCGCATAAGAAGAGCACTGAGCTGACACTCAGATTATATTATAGAGAGCAATATTGCATGCTGTCTTTTAACTAAGGACGGAGAGCCATCAACTCTTCAAGAAGCAATGAATAGTTCAGATTGCATCTCAGTGGATGGCAGCAACGCAGGAAGAAATTGAAGCTCTGCATAAGAATAAGACATGAGAGTTAGTATCACTACCGCAAGGAAGAAAGCCTATTGGCAATAAATGGGTTTACAAGATCAAACGAAGTGGTGACAATCAAGTAGAGCGATATCGTGCTAGATTGACGGTAAAAGGATATGCTCAGAAAGAAGGTATTGATTTTAACAAAATATTTTCTCCTGTGGTTCGACTCACTACAGTTCAAGTAGTTTTGGCAATGTGTGCTATATTTAACTTGCATCTTGAGCAGTTAGATGTGAAAATTGTATTTTTTTGATGGAGATCTTGAAGAAGAAATTTATATGCTCCAACCAGAAGGATTTGAAGAAAAAAGGAAAGAGAACTTAGTTTGCAGGTTGAACAAATCTCTATATGGTTAAAAGTAAGCGTCGAGGTGTTGGTATAAGAGATTTGATTGCTTTATCATGAGCCTTAGATACAGCAGATTGAATGCAAACCCTTGTGCATATTTCAAGAGGTTTGAGAAAGATGATTTTATAGTCTTGCTAGTATATGTAGATGACATGTTGGTAGCAAGTCCCAATAATGTTCGTATCAAAGAATTAAAGGCACAATTAGCTAGGGAATTTGAAATGAAGGACTTAGGACTAGCAAACAAGATTCTGGGGATGCAAATTCACCGAGACAGAAATAATAGGAAGATTTGGCTTCCTCAGAAGAATTATTTGAAGAAGATCTTATGGCGATTCAACATGCAAGATTGTAAGTCAATTTATACTTGTCTTCTTGTTAATTTCAAGTTATCATCAAGTATGAGTCCTAGCAATGAAGAAGAGAGGATGAAGATTTCTTGAGTACCATATGCATTAGCAGTGAGAAGCTTAATGTTCGCTATGATTTGTACAAGGCCAGAGATTGCACGTGCAATGGGAGTAGTTAGTAAATACATGGCGAATCCTAGTCGAGAGCATTGGAACACTGTTAAGAGGATTCTTAGATATATCAAAGGAACCTCAGATGTTGCATTATGTTATGGAGGATAGATTTTACTATCAAAGGATATGTTAATGCTAATTATGTATATGACCTTTATAAAAGTAAGTCCACTATAGGATATGTGTTTACACTAGCTAAAGGAGTTGTGAGCTGGGTTTCAAAACTCTAGCAGTTGTGGCTACGTCAACAACAGAAGTAGAATATGTAGCGGCTATACAAGCTAGTAAAGAAGCAGTGTGGTTGAAGATGTTTTTGGAAGAACTTAGGAATAAACAAGAGAATATTACTCTGTATTGTGACAATCAGAGTGCTTTGCATCTTGTAAAGAATCTAACATTTCATTCAAAGACAAAGCACATCCGAGTTCAATATCACTTCGTTCGTGAGAAAGTGGAAGAAGGAAAGGTGGACATGTAAAAAATTCATACAATGGATAACCTCGCAAATTTTATGTCAAAAGCAATCAAAGGTGACAAGTTTATGTGGTGTCAATCCTCGCGTGGCCTGATAAAGACGTAAGCAACATAAAGCAGCAAGGTAGAAAAGAATGGTGTGAAGATATGATTGATTATCAATCAAATATTCAAGTGGGAGAATTGTCAACAATTGTGGCTGTCAAAAATTGTTGGCTGGGAGGCACAACCAAAGGCACTCCTGCCTTTTATAGGCAGGAGTAGCATGAAGAATTGCACAGCAAGTAGAGCATAGAAGAGAGACGTGAGGTGAGAGAGAAAAGAAAGAGAAAGAGAGAAACAAAAATATTCTGCGTATTTTTGGGTCTAATTTTTCCTTGCAATTCTCCAATTTTTCTTAGTAGTAAAAGTCTTTTATCCTTGCCCGTGGTTTTTACCCTAATTTGGAGGTTCTTCACATAAAATCTGTGTGTTCATTACTATTCTTTCATTCCTATTTAGCTGTAAACTTGCTCTAATCTGGTCGATTTTCACAACAGTTTGGTGTTGGAATTCCGATATGCGTGGAATTTGGGACGACTGGCAACCTTTGTCGATGTAAGGTAGTTGGCCCAACATTGGGGTTCTTGACATTTGTGGTGGCAACAATAGCGAAATGATCTATAAGGGAAATGGTGTATGTGTTCAAGCAAATGAAATATCGTAAAATCATTACCCATCCTGCCCCTATTGTTTACCCGTCAGTAACCAATACAATTCCCATATGATATAAGACTAGGACCCAACTGATTGGTGCTTAGTTTCTTTTATAAGGTGTTTGGTTGACTGGAATCACCATTTCATTGCTGATATATTTTTGGTGATAAATTAATCCCTTATTTGGTTGAAGAAAATATATAGAATATAAAGGGTTTACTTATTTCTTGAGTTTGGGGAATAAGTAAATCCATCCTCCCCTATCTTTATCTACTCCAAGTAGATCGAGAAAAAATAAGGACTTGTTAGACAAAAAATATCTTTAAGAAATCCACATAATATAAAGACTCATAGCTTGTATTGAGAACACATCGGTAGCAACCATACAAAGCTCCGAAATTCTCAGATTTGTAAAAATTTTCTCTATAAAATAAAAAGTGTGTTTTGGTTACTCATTGCAATACTCCGCACTTAACTTACTAAGTGTCTTGCAAGATCATCAACTGGGAACAACAACTCAATTTGGTATCAGAGCAAGGTATGGGTAACTAATTAATTAAAATTCAGTTGTTTATTGTAGGAATGATAGTGTGTTTAAATTATTTCTTTTAACATTTAAGTTATATTCTGCCTATGGATTCAAGGATTTGGTTATGGTTGTTTATGGTTATTTCAATTTCAAGAGAGATTTGAAAAGGGCAATAAGTGATATCAATCAAGAGAATAGAACATATCGTCAGTTGATTGAAAAGCATCAAAAGAGGGTTACATATTACAGAGAATTAATTGCAGACCCAAAGTTTCAAGTTTCTCCAAGTCATCCTCAGTTTCGTGAAGCAGAAAACATAAAACAAGAGGCGCACTATTTATTAGGTGAAACAAAGTACTTAATCTTTGAGTGCGAAATGTCCATAAACCTTAACCTGAAAAGGAAAAGGTTTTATGAGAGAAAAATGTTATGTTTAATAGATTGAGTGTTTGTAATCTAAAGTTTGTATGTTTTATGAAATAAGAAAAGTAGCTACGCTGTGAGGAATTAAAAGAACAAAAGTAGAGTACCCATTTGAAGCCAAAGAGAGGCGTGTTAGGGGAAATTGAGTTCGAATCCAAAACAGGAAAGTACTTGTCTTATTAATAAAGCATATGAGTGATAGATTTAAGCAATCAATTGAAAATTATTATAGAAATAGGAGAAATTTGGAATATCTGGACCTAGCAGCTGAACCAATTTCTGGAATAGAATCCACAGAGGGAATAAAATTTTCTTGTTATAAGAAAGGATTTAAGCATGCTTATCATTCTGAAAATAGACAATTGAAATTATTGAATTAATAAATTCAATAATTGATCAACCAAAGAAAGTTGAAGTAATCCAACCAATTCAGCAGTTGGAAAAGAAATTACAAAGAATTGAGCATCTGCTTGAAAAATTGTCTAAGCAGTGGACTTGAATGTCATATTTAAGTGCTGCAAGTGACGAAGAATATAAGGAAGCCTTGATAGCAACAGAATTTCTTGGAATACCAGCAGAAGGATTCAAGAAAGTTGATAAAGAAACAACATCATCAGAAGGAATCAGAATAACATTAAAACAAAACAATAGTATACTTTATCTTTTGATAAAGTTACTAAAGAAAATAGAAACTTTGGAAACAAAGTTTGAAAGATTTGAAGCAAGTTTTCAAAAAGCTTCAAAAGAAAATCCACAATTTCAAGAATCTCTTGATAGACTTATTCAAGAAGTCAACAGAATTAAAATCTCAGAAAAAGGAGAAACAACACCCCCAGCTGTAACAAGAAAAACATATTTCTTAAAAAATCCACAAGAAATATTTGAGACAGAAAAAGAAAAGCTTAGAAAAGGTAAAGACTAAGAACTATGTCTTCAAGAACTAGTTTTAGTTCGAAGCCAAGAACAAGTTTTGCAAGTTCCTCGTCAGATTCAAGTTGGTTAAATACACCAAGAACGGCAGAAGAAAGGAATCTAGGATTAATTCCAATCCGAAATTCCGAAAGAAATTTAGCAACAGTAACACAGCAAGAAAGTCAAATAAGGGATTATAGGAGATATAGACAAGCTGCTAGAAATGTTGTAAACAAAATAACCAAGAAAAATAGTCGTTCAAAGACTATTGAAATGAATCTGGATCCAAATTACCAACTTAGGTTGTCAAATCAGAAAAGAGCATCTATGGTACCAGCAGAGGTACTATACTCATCAAATTGGGAGGAAGCAAAAAATAGAGTATATCAGCATTACTCAGAAGAAAAGCAGCTGATTATTGGTTCTAAAAACCAAAAAGAAATGAAAATGATTACAAGGGAATCATTTGAAGCATTAAAAGCAGAAAATCTTGACCATATTCATCTTGGAATGGTTATGATTAGAATATTTGCTTTACACAGAAATGATGCAGGAGTAAAAATTCTTGTAGTAATACGAGATAAAAGATGGGGAAATGATACAAAAGCAATCATCGGGCAAATGGAGATTGATTTATCAACAGGTACTGAATTGGTTTATTTTCTGCCAAACCAAATGATGACAATAACAGATTTCTATAATCATATGGAAATCGTGATCAAAACAAAAGGATATGAATCATGGGTTGGTGGAGAAGCAAATCTTTTGATTACAAGAGAAATAGTAGCCAGACTAACAAATACAAGTGCTACAGCTTTCAGATACAGAAATGAAAATTTGTTGGATTTTCTAGCAACAAATGGTGTCAAAGCATTAGCAGGAGAAAAATATTCCTCAGAAATCATTAATGAAGAAAGATGGACTATACAACCCCCAGAAGAAGTAATATCATCATCTATGCCACAAAGATCGCATATGTGGGAAAATAGTGATGGATCTACCAGCATAAGATTCACTAATTATAAGCAACATCAAAGATCAGCAGATCTAGAAGAAAGTAATGATGATGAATCAGAAATTGAAATGGCTTTGATGTTAATTGATCATGATGATGAAGAATGGCAAGAGGATGAAGAAATTAATATTATGACTCATAAAGTCATAAAAGAAGAAATCAGGAAAGTAATGAATGGAAGACTTCCTGATCACTTTATTCAAAGTGAAAAAGAAAAAGGAATAATATGGGATACTCTTGGAGAAGATGGAAGATATCTTGTGAAATATACAATCCCAGAAGAAAAATACTATGAACCAATAGTAGTAACAGGTTGGGGAGAGGAGTTTGAAGATAAAGACCTAGGGGAGACCGTATTCTTAACTGAAGAATACACAGAATCTGAATCAGAAGATGATTTTTCGTGGTATTATGATGAGTTTAATCATAATAAAAAAGAAATGATATTAATGGCGGATATGGAATATCCAAAGTTAATAGAAGAAATTTAAGATCCAGAAGATTTAATGGAAAGCCAAGACAAAAAAGGTTTAGAAGAAATCTTTAATGTTGTGAAATCAGCATCTACCTCACAGGTTGATTCAGGATATAGACCACCCACAGATTTTACTATGGGTCCCCCTCAATATCCTCCACTAACAACTCTAGATGATCAAAGGATAAATGTGCCAAAAATAAGAGAAAGATTTGGGAAATTTAGAGGCAAAAGTATGGAAACTTCACAATACTGGACATTACCTCCAGCGCAAGCACAAACAGGAGTAATGTTGGTATTACCTGAAGACATTTCAAAATATGATGATGTCATTACTCGTTGGGAATCAATCAATACAAATTTGATCAACAGAATGACATGGGTAGATAATCAAGCCAAGGTAACTTATATTGAAAATCTTTTGGGTGAAACAATGAAAAGAATGTTTCAACAATGGAGGTTAGCATACCCTCAAGAATATGAAGCATTAGTTGTGTCAGCAGAAGATACTCAAATAGTATTTTCACAAATCAGAAGAATGATAACCTTGGAAGATCCATATCAGGGATCTACAGCCTTTCAAGATAGAGCATATGCAGATCTGGAAAGATTGCAATGCAAAGAAATAAAAAATGTGGCACAATTCCTACAAGAATATGTTGATTTGGCATCACAATCAGGAAGATCATTTTTAAGTGCAGAATTATCTGAAAAGTTCTTCAGAAAATTACCGGATCTTTTTGGCAAAAGAATTGAAGAAGAATTCAAAAAGAAACATCCAGGTAACACTATTGGAGTATTACCTAGAATTTATTTTTCTTGGATATATTTGAAAAATATGTGCCAGGAAGCAGCAATGCAAAGAGAATTGAAAATTTTGAATTCTCTTTGTACACAAATACCTATACCAGGGTATTACAAAGAAAGAAAGAAATATGGTCTAAGAAAAGCTAGATCATATAGAGGCAAACCACATGATACACATATACGTGTATTCAAAAGAAAGAAACCACCATCACACAAATGCAAATGCTATGCATGTGGAGAAGAAGGTCATTATGCAAGAGATTGCAAAAATCCTAGAGGAAATATAGCTAGGGTTGCAATGATAAAGAACCTGGATTTATCAGAAGATCTAAAAAGTGGATTTCATCAAATTGCAATGGATCCTGAGTCAATATCGTGGACTGCTTTCATCGTGCTAAATGATCTTTATGAATGATTAGTAATGCCTTTTGGTTTGAAAAATGCACCTGCAATTTTTCAAAGAAAAATGGATCAATGCTTTAAAGGACATGAAAGTTATATTGCTGCCTATATAGATGATATTCTTATCTTTTCAAAAACAGCAGTAGATCATAAGAAACAGATCTGGTAATTTTCTGAAAAGTTTTTCAGATAAATCTGGACTTAAAAACGATCTTCCTGATTGTGATGCTAAATCAGCATATTCCTTGAGGAATTGAGCCACGTGTTTTATTTCTTTGCATTGCAATCTTTCTAGATCTGCATATGCTCTATCTTGAAAAGCTGTTGATCCATGACTTTTGAGGTACAATTTTTCAGAGAAGTTAATCATGCAATTATACCTGAAAGAAGAACAAGTGGAGCAGCTGGATATGATTTATATAGTGCTGAATGTACTATGATACCAAGATTCCAAAGAAAGAGTGTTTCAACAGGAGTAAGAATGGAAATACATATCGTATACCCTTCACATACTACATTCCTATGAACCCATTGGATGGGATCCAGGTAATCATTGGTTGCAATTTCATAAGAGCACAACAAGGTGGATTAAGGTTGGAAGGAAATTCTGTTACTTTCTACAAAAACTTGTCAAAAGTCATGACAAGTACAGAAGTAAATATGGCTTCAATAGTCATTACATAATTAGAATTGGAAACCGATGAGTATTATACCATTAAGGATATGGTACATAAATAAAAGTTTGGTTTGTGTTACTCATTTGCAATACTCCGCACTAGGATCATAAATTCTAAGTGTCTTGCAAGATCATCTGGACTGGGCATCCCTAATTTTGGTATCAGAGCGTAAAGGTGTGAGTAACTAATTTATTAAAATTCAGTTGTTTATTTAAGGATTGATAATTTGTTTAAATTATTTCTTTTAACATCTAAGTTATATTTTGTCTATGGATTTAAGGATTGGTTATGGCTGTTTATGGTTATTTCAATGTCAAGAGAGATTTGAAAAGAGCAATAAGTAATATCAATCAAGAGAATAGAACATATCGTCAGTTGATTGAAAAGTACCAAAAGAGGGTAACACACTTCAGAGAATTAATTGCAGACCCAAAGTTTCATATTCCTCTAAATCATCCACAATTTCATGAAGCAGAACGCATAAAACAGGAGGGATATTATCTACTGGGAGAAACGAAGTATTTGATCTTTGAGTGTGAAATGTCCATACACCTTAACCTGAAAAGGAAAACAATTTGTTGGACTTTCTAGCAACAAATGGTGTCAAAGCATTAGCAGGAGAAAAATATTCCTCAGAAACCTTTAATGAAGAAAGATGGACTATACAACCCCCAGAAGAAGCAGTATCATCATCTATGCCACAAAGATCGCATATGTGGGAAAATAGTGATGGATCTACCAGCATAAGATTCACCAGTTACAAACAACATTGCTCTAGTATCACTTCCCCATCTTTTATCTTGTATTACTACAAGAATCTTTACACCTGCATTATTTATGTGTAATGCAAATATTCTAATCATGACCATTCCAAGATGAATATGGTCAAGACCTTCCTCCTTTAATGCTTCAAATGATTCTTTCGTAATCATTTTCATTTCTTTTTGGTTTTTAGAACCAATAATTAACTGTTTTTCTTCTGAGTAATGTTGATATACTCTATGCTTTGCTTCCTCCCAATTTGATGAATATAGTACCTCTGCTGGTACCATGGATGCCCTTTTTTGATTTGATAATCTGAG
>JANKOD010050938.1:0-12640 GCA_026284645.1 Erythroxylum acuminatum | reverse complement strand
TATTTAAATTCTAATAACTTGTAAAACCCTCTCATTTCATAATTCATCATAAAATTTCACTAAATTCCTTCATCTAATAATCATAACCTACACCACTTTATACTTTTCAAAACAAAGCATATTTTCGGAAAATCATATTTCCCAATCCCGACATCGAAAATAGCAAACTTTATCTCTACGAAAAGCTCTTAACATAAACTACAAGTCTCTATAAGATCATTTTCTCAAATTTTGACTCAAACAAAAAGTCAACTCTTAAGTCAAACATATTCTCTTCAAAAGTCAAACTTTTCATATTTCTAATTTTCACCAAAAGTTCGGGGTCCAACAGTAGTGGTTCCGATTCTGTCGGTACCACTTACTTCCTCTTTGTTTATTTAAACTAAATTTGAAGGGAATTAATGGAATTGAATTTTAATCTCAAAAGCTATTGCACTACGAGATCGAAGGGTTCTCTCATTTAACGAGCCCTTGTTCACACAACACAATAGGTTCTCAAGGAAGAAAATCCAGGAAGCATCATCCAGTAAACAATTTGCAGGTTGATTTTACAAATAATCGTCCTATAACTCAATCACAGACACGGGACCATAACAAATTGGTATCAGAGCACGAAGTTATAGGCGACTCATCAAACAACATCCAGAAACAACTCGAAGCCTTCATGAAATTGTATCAAGAAGATTGTCAACGAGATCGAGCAGAACGAAAGCAACTCTCTGCCCGTTCTGGAGAACTTTCAAAAGACTTAATAGCTGCTAGAGTGGAGGGGCAGCAAGGTGATACAGGAAGCAACACACGCAGGCAGCGAGAACCCGGTCATGAATCTAACTAAGTTGACGCTAGAGTGCAGATTTTGCGATATGGGCGACTCGAATTTCTCATTTATGATGGCAAAAACGACCCTCTCGCTTGGCTCAGTCGGTGTGATCACTACTTTTGACACCAACGCATTCCAGATGAAAAGAAAGTGGAGATCACATCTTATCATCTTAATGGGGATGCTCAAGTATGGTTTCTCAAACTGGACAGAGATCGACCAGGAATCGATTGGGTGGAGTTCAAACAGCACTATCATCTCCGATTTGGACCATCTATTCAAGGTAATAAACTAGGCGAGCTTTTTAAGTTGCGTCAATTGGGCACAGTAGAAGATTACCAACGTCGATTTGAACAACTGGCCGCCAGAGCTGGACCCCTCACATCCGAACAAGAAGTGGAGATATTTGTGAGCGGCTTATAGGAGTACATAGCAGTTGAGTTGGAGTTACATAGGCCACGTGATTTAATTAATGCAATGAGCTTAGCCCGCCTTTCTGAGAGAAGAGGAGGCCCAAAAAGACTCGTACTCACGACGCAAAAACTATTATCAAGTTCAACAACCAATTTCCTAATTTAGAAAAACTTCAAGCGACTTACTAAAGCAGAGATGGAGGATCGAAGAACAAAAGGGTTGTGTTTCAATTGTGGTGAATATTATACCAGGGGACATCAATGCAAATGACTATTTGGCTTGATGGTGTTGAGGAATCTATACAAGGCAACGAGGAGGAAGGCGTAATTAAAGGAGAAGTGAGCCCAGAAGTTTTGTTGCACGCAGTTAATGGCGAAACAGTAGGGGGACGAACCATGTGAATCCAGGGAAGTAGCGGCAATCACTCACTGACGTTGTTGATTGATACAGGTAGCACCCATAATTTTTTGGATTCACGTTGGGTTAGTAAATTGGGTCTTCCATGGGAATCAATTGAGAAACTCCAAGTCACTGTCGCAAACGGAAGCAAACTCAAAAGCCCAGGTCAGTGTCGTGAAGTCCCAATCAAGGTGGGCCATTGCCTCCTTTATTTTGATTTCTTCATTATTCCCTTGAATGGAATTGAAGCAATCCTGGGAGTTCAGTGGTTACAGACGTTGGGTCTAATATTATGGGATTTTACTTCCCAAACCATGATCTTTAAAAGTCATGGTAGAGTCTTGGAGCTACGGGGAATGGAGGAGACACCTCCCACTGATCTGCAGCTGCAAGTCGTGACACCTGCAAACAACTTTAATGAAGAATTGCATCAGCTCCTCTTAAAATTTGCATCACTATTTCAAGAACCCGTGGGGCTTCCTCTTATTCATACTTATGACCATCGTATTAATTTGGAACCAGGAACGACTCCAATTGTGGTCAGGCCGTATCGATACCCACACGCACAAAAAAATGAAATAGAAAAACAGTGCCGAGAAATGTTAGATCGTGGCATTATCTGGCCTAGTCAGTCTTCTTATTCCTCACCAGTTCTTCTGTGTCAAAGGCGAATCATAGCTGGCGATTTTGTGTGGATTATAGGGCCTTAAACTCTAAAACAATTAAGGATAAATTTTCGATTCCGGTGATTGACGAGCCCTTGGAAGAACTATATGGTGCCCAATATTTTACCAAGCTGGACCTCCGCTCAAGATATCATCAAATCAGAATGAGTGCAGTGGACGTAGAGAAAACGACATTTCGCACTCATCATGGTCACTTCGAGTTCTTGGTTATGCCTTTTGGCCTCACCAATGTACCAAGCACTTTCCAAGCTCAAATGAATGAGGTATTCCAATTCCATATGAGAAAATTCATTCTTGTGTTTTTTGATGACATTCTTGCCTATAGTACGTCATGGATAGAGCATCTAGAGCACCTGCGACAAGTCTTCACTCTCCTACAGACACATCAACTTTTCTTGAAGCATTCCAAATGTCTCATTACCCAGCAACAAGTCTCTTACCTAGGTCACGTTATCTCCAGCAAAGGAGTTGCAGTTGACCAAAACAAAATTGCTGCAATGAAGGAATGGCCAAAGCCAAATACAGTGAAAGGACTACGTGGGTTTTTGGGACTCACTGGGTATTATCGGAAGTTCGTACGAGATTATGGCACCATTTTAGCTCCTTTAACTACCATGTTGCGCAAGGATTCCTTTAAATGGACGAATGAAGCTTCAGCTGCCTTTGAGAAATTAAAGTCTGCAATGACTTGTACCCCTGTTTTGGCTTTCCCTGACTTTACTAAACTATTTATCGTTGAATGTGACGTTTCAGATTCAGGGATGGGGGCGGTTCTTCAACAAGGCGGATAGCCTATTGCTTATTTTAGTAGATTGGCTTCGCGCTACAAAGATCTTCCTTCATATGAAAAAGAGCTCATCGGGTTGGCTAAGGTTGTACGACATTGGCGTGCTTACCTATGGGGGCGACAATTCCTTATTCGAACAAACCATTTCAACCTCAAATTTTTGCTGGAACAGCGAATCATTATATCGCCTCAGCAACACTGGCTCAACAAATTAATGGGATTTGATTTTTAGGTGGAGTATAGGGCTGGCAAACATAACATTGTAGCGGATGCATTATCACGTCGTTATGAAGATCAACCTATCTTTGCGTCTGTTTCAATGCCCCAGTTGTCTCTCTTTGTTTCCATTCGCCAAGAAATTACTCAGACTGACTCGCTACAACAACTTGTTCAAAAGATTTAGCAAGATGAAGCTGTGGGTCCCTGGACGTATGTGGATGGACTGATTTTCTTTAAAAGCAGAGTTTACTTGCTGCCTTCTTCACCACTTGTCCAGCAATGTTCCATTTGTCAACGTCATAAATCTGAACACTTGCATCCAGCAGGCCTTCTTCAACCTCTATCGGTTCCTCTTCAAATCTGGTCGGATATTTCTATGGATTTTATCGAAGGGCTACCCACCTCACAAGGGAAGAATATCTTGTTGGTTGTAGTTGATCATTTCTCGAAATACACTCATCTTTTAGCTCTTTCTCATCCATACACTGCAGTGAGTGTTGCTCGGTTATTCTTTGATCATATTTTCAAACTATATGGTTTACTAGAAACCATTGTGAGTGATCGAGATGTCACCTTTACCAGCGCCTTTTAGATGGAATTATTTCGATTGAGTGGCACTAAGCTTGCATACAGCTCGACCTATCATCCCCAAAGTGATGGGCTAACAGAAGTGGTGAATTGAACCATTGAAATGTATTTACGTTGCTTCACTAGCGATCGCCCTCACCACTTGTTCAAATGGCTGCCATGGGTGGAATACTGTTATAATACTAGTTACCACTCCTCTCTAAAGGCCACTCCATTTGAGGTTGTTTATGGGTGCCCTCCACCTAAAATGCTTTCTTATTTCCTGGGTTTGGCCAAACTAGAAGCAGTCGATCAAGAGTTAAAAGCACGAGATATGATATTGTTAGATTTGTGAGATCGTCTTTTGCAAGCTCAAAATATAATGAAGACTGTGCATGTTTCACATCACCGTCTAGTTCATTATCAACTTGGTGACCTTGTACTTCTTAAACTTCAGCCCTATCGTCAACTTAGTTTGGCAACAAAAAGGTACTCAAAACTATCCCCTCGATATTATGGTTCATTTCCAATTATTGCAAAAATAGGAAGTGTTGCCTACAGACTGGGGTTGCCATCTACCTCTAAGCTCCATCCTGTCTTTCATGTCTCTTGTCTAAAACCCTTCCGTGGTACTTCAGTTCCTATTGAGCCTTCTTTACCCATTCTAGCCAAAGACGAAGTCCAGCCTTCTCCGCAGGCCATACTAGACTTCCACAATCATAAAGGCCAGCGTCAGGTTTTGGTACATTGGGAAGGGTTATCACCCGCTGAAGCATCTTGTGAGGACATTTCTTCCTTCCGTAATACTTATCCCTCTTTTGTGCTTGAGAACAAGCACCCTTTTAATGGGGGATGTGGTGTTATGAACAGAAATCCAGATGTGGAAGTGTTGCCTTGCAGTGACAGGTTTGCAAAAGGGCTTATGTACACAAGACGTGGCTTGAAGAATGGAAGTGGAAGTCGTCAATCAGTTCCAGCTGTGTGAATATTTGCTTCAGTTATTTTTTTGTTTTGTTCCTTATTTTCAATAATTTAGTTGGCATGTAAGCAGTAGTGGTTCCGATTCTGTAGGTACCACTTACTTCCTCTTTGTTTATTTAAACTGAACTTGAAGGGAATTAATGGAATTGAATTTTCATCTCAAAAGCTATTGCACTACGAGATCGAAGGGTTCTCTCATTTAACGAGCCCTTATTCACACAACACAATAGGTTCTCAAGGAAGAAAATCTTGAAAGCATCGTCCAGTACACAATTTGCAGGTTGATTTTGCAAGTAATCGTCCTATAACTCGATCACAGACACGGGACCATAACATCTTATTAACAGAATCTATCGAATCTAGATTGAGTTCAGTTAACCCATATAAAAATTTATCTAAGAAATATAAAGTCATGACAAATATGCAAAAATGCAGAACATAATTATATTTTCAACTTAAAGCAACTCTACCTTTCTTCTTATATCCTTTAGTATACGTCTTAAGGTAGAAAACGAAAGAAGGATATGTTGAGCTTTGCTCAAGGATTGTCAAGGGTAGTTATCTCTTAAAGTTGGGGCTGAACTGCCAGTTAAAAGACTCAACAAATACCCGACAAAGTTTGGTCAAATTGCTAAGGAAATGGGTATTCTTGTTCAGTCTTTTAAATTAGTTAAGATACCAACATCAACAATTACTTATATTTACCTACATTAACAATTAATTATATTTACTTTTTTTAGAAAACGACAATACCAAAATTATTTATAATTTGAAAGAGTTCCATTCAATTTTATACTGTATTTGCACGAGCATATTCTAAAATTTTCATGACTTATTAATTTATGATTTATTATAAAATATAGTATTTCCAAATTTACTGTTGTACTTCTATTAAAACATCTGTATTACTATAAGAGTATTCATATACTTCCCTTGCAATATAAAATATTTATTTATTTATCGTAATTATTCTCATCCCGTGAAAGCACAGGCTCTGAAGTAGTTTTAATAGTAATTTAAAGCTTTTGACTTTAGGTGACTTTTTTTGTAATGTAATATTAGATCATCACTAACCACAGCTAAACTCGAACCGTGCTGTGCTGTACTTAATGCAACTCGAACTGTGCTGTTGCTGTACTTAATTTTGCAGTTATGAAAAGATTCCTTGCAAAGCGATGAACAAATAAAGAAATTATGAACTCTACAGTACAGTACGGGGAAGTCCAAAACAATGACATCATAACGAAATTAATTAGACACCAACTTCAAGACTGTAATTTTATTCGCTCTATTTATCTAACCAGAAGGCGTAACATGAGACGAGATCCTCTGTTTACTATTATGGTGTTTTATTCTGTCATATGAATCTCAACCATTTATTTATACGGGTCTGACATTCATTTATGTGAGACTCACGCAGAACCTACATAAATAAATGACTGAAATTTATGAGACAAAATAAGACACCATAACATTGGACCGAGAATCCATACTCACGTAACATAACATCATGTCATAACGAAGGATTGGTTAATTTTGTTTATCAACTCTCTTATTTCGTTGAAACTGTTCAGATGAAACAAGGAATTATAATCTAATATGTACTTCCATATTGCTAATCCTAATAATAAAATCAGTGAAAGAGCCTCAGAAATAACATGAACGATAATCCACAGAAAATGGGAAGATAGATGCTTATAGAATAAGATAATAAGAGGCTAATAGAAACAGACGATCTGAACCATCATTAAAAGTAATTATTACTTATATTAGGGTTGGTCAGGTCTTAATGAAAAATTACAATTACTCCGTTCTATTTGGGAACCGGCCAAATAATTTGTTAGACTAATATCCGCATTTAGCGACTCCATAACTCTTGTCGTCTGAACATTTGCGGGAGTGACTCCAGCAACCTCTCCAACTCCCACAAAAGACCCCGCATGCAAAAGACGCCAACTATTTTAATGGCTGAACCTGACATCTTCCCCATGTTAATTAACTTACTACTATTCCACTTGTTTATTGACTTACCTTAACCGTCTGCCACGGTCATCGGTTGAACGAGGTGGTGAAACATCATTCATAGTGCTTGTGTCCACACCACATGGTAGACCCCTTGTAGCTTGGGCTCCTCAGACTGTAATCAACGATACTACTGTTATCGCTGCTGCCATTCTTAATTATCGTTTCTGTATCAGGCACTGCAAAATATAATCGTTTTTTAACTGTACTCGTCTTCTCTCTTTCTGGGGTTGATTGTCTTTGCCTTGGTGCACTGTGTGCCCGAAGTCGAGCCTTGGCTGATACAGTTGCGGTCATGTAGTTAGGCATTGAAGTAGCATCAGGACCAAGTGGGATTTCTCTGTTTTCATGGTTTCTGTCCTGTCTTAGGCAGCGGGGGCTAGCTGAATGAACTTGAAGTAGTGTTCTTGCTTTTGATGGGGATGGAGTGAGTGGTTCCCTCAGAGACCTAATGTTGTTGTGAGTTCTGTGAAGAGGAGAGGCTACAGAGAACGAACTAGGTCTGTGCTGTTGGTAGGTTGCGTACTGGTGCGGTACGTCATGGATGCTTGGGGTTGAGTGCGAGTAAGGTCGAGATGTGTCCATTTCAACGGTTTTGACACACTCTCTGTTGTTGAGTAAAGCCGTACTTGCTCTGTTTTCCAATGACCTCCTTCTCGTACACCAGTCAAGTCGTCTGGGTTTCCCTTCTAACTCCCCTTCACTTGCATATGTAATTTCCTTATGATCACTTACCCACATTTGCTTGTGTAACTGTAACAAACGAGGATGTTTCAGATATAAAAACAGGTTGAAAAAGAAAGGACTTGTGTGATCTTCCAAACCTGATGAGAAAAGGCATAAGAAAGAGCCTTTTCACGTTTCATGGCAATTTCGCTCTTTTCCTCTTGTATTGTTTTGATTTCTTCCAATGCTTGCGGGTTGTTATTCCAATGGAGATACTCATCACAGTCACTGATCTCATCCATGGACTGCATTTTCAAATGTCAGAAATCCCAATTAAAACATCAAAGAGATGGCAGCAAGCTTGAAGAAACTGAAGCAAACATAGAATTCATTACAATGGACTTCCTGTCTGCTGGGTGTATGCTCCATAAGTTATTGTGATTTGAGTTTCCTTCATAAGAAAGCCTCTTACGCTGATCACAGACCCGAGCTTGCACTCTAATCAATGCCTGCATGCACTCGAGAGCCATCTTTGCTCTCTGTCTTACATTATGTCCTCTCACTAAAGCTTGCATCTTTACCAGACCCCTGAGTGCTCTAAGTGCTCTTCTTGCCTTCAAAAACACAAATTTTTGTTTAGGAAGTTGAGCAAATGAGCTTCACATACAACCGTCAAGTGCTTAACCTTTAAGGTTTAAGAAGGCCTCACCAGATACCCTCTAAAAGCTGTCTGTATAGCAATGGCAGCAAAATGTTGCTTGACCAAAAGGGAAGGTCTCGTAAGCCTAGCCACTTCAACTGCTGCTTGGGCAGATGCAACAGCTGCCTGAGCAGCGGCCGCAGTGACCATGGCCACTGCTAGTGCATGTCTTTGCTTAACATCAGCAGCTTCAGCCATAGAGTTAACAGTATTGGGGGTGGAGGTAATCTTAGCAGCTGTAGTGGTCTTCGCCTTGCCCTCAGAATGATGTATCACTGTTTCCTGATATGAACGCTTCCTAAAAATCCATCTCCTTTTGCCTCTCTTCTGCCCACATAGGCAAAGAAGTGTAAGAATTAAATTACAGATTACATGAACACAGAAACTAATGGAGATATAGAAAGAGGGGTGCGTTAGTCCAACCTTTTCTTCGTCATCTTGTTCATGATCTTCTCTCCTTCTAATGCTTTTCTCGTGATGATCCTTGTTAGGAGACCTGAAAGCCCTTTTAACAGCAGTCAACCAGGAGCTTCCTCCAACCTTCCCCATGAAAACATGCACAATCCAGAGCAAAACTTAGCTATGGGTATGCAAAAGTAAGAGCACAAGTCTTTAAAAACAAAATGCCATCTCAATAAGTTGTTGGTATCTTTAAAAGCACAAGTCAGAGAAACATTAATGAAAGGGCATGCAAAAGAAAAACAAAAAATTATTGCAAGCCTGCAAGAGGGGTAGAGCTAGTCCATGCATTCGGGAACAAGGTCTGTTTTCATAATGAATCTAAAGGTTAACAGGTCGAGTATATAATGCTAAAAGAGTTGGTGTTTTCTTGTGGCATATATCTAAATGAAGGACATCAATGAAGCTTTGTGTCAGTCGACAGTCGGAGACAACATGAAAAGAGTGAGTAACCTCGAGAATGCTGAAAGCCGGAGATGCAAAGAGAAGTGAAGGAGAGAGAACAGAGTAGAATAAGGATTGGTGCTTTTGCTTTTCATTTTTGTTCTGTAAAAAACAACTGAGAAATTCTCCTGGTTTCTACTTTGCTTTCACGTGCTGGCACTTGTGAGACTCCATAACAGGCAACAACTATGGCATTTTACGGGGATTTGGGAAATTAAGAGGAACGAGGGAGAAGAATTTGAGAACTCTAAGAATGAGTTACCCCATAGCACTTTTGTTGATTGCCTATGGCTATGCTAATAGAGGAGTCTGGAACCTGAAGTGTATTTGCGGTTTGGGATTCGTAGACCAGTCAAAGTGCATGTTTTTTATATTTTTATTCTTGGCTTTAACTGTTCTTTTGTCTTTCTTCTTTGGTTTGGTCAGTAATGTGTGTATGTGCGAAGGTAATTGGAATTTGTAGTTGCCTTGGATTCTTTTTGGCTTGCTTTGGTAGGACGTCCTCAGTGTCATTATCAAACTGACAGCTGAAACTACAAGCCATTTCTTAGTTGCGATTCTGAAACAATTTGGTGTTGATGAAGATGTAAAGAAAATGAATGGTAGTTTATCCGCACTACAAGAAAATGACCATTTCTGTGTCGTTTTTTAAACGTTGCAGAAGCCATTAAACCGTCGTAGAAAACCATCTACGACGTCTATTAAAATGTCACAAAAAACGTTGTAGAAGGTGGGGTAGACAATAGAGATCTGCGACGTCTATTGTTAAACGTCGTGAAAGGTACCGATATTCTGCGACGTTTCTTAAGACATCAGGAAAGGTGTCGATATTTTGCGACGTTTGGAGTAAACGTCACGGATTGATTAGGTTTTACGACGTGCGAAGGACGTCGCAGAAAATCCACATTCTGCGACATTTATGAAGACGTCAGGAAATGTATCGATATTTTGCGACGTTGGGAGTAAACGTCACTGATTGTTTAGTTGTAATGACGTTTGCAGGACGTTGCAGAAAAGGCACTTTCTGCGATGTCTTGTTGAGCAGACGTCGTGGATTGTCAAATAATTAATAAATGTTATTTAACCGAAAATAAATTGATTTAAAATTAATTTAAATCAATTTATTTAAAATCAAGGCCCCGAGGATTGTCTACTGGCTCCGACTGATCCTTGGTCAGCTGGTTGATCAACTTGATCACTAAGACGGATGACCTATACCAAACAAGAATTTCAATCAATTTCTACATTTTTCAAAAAAAAAATTCATGCCTAAATATTTGACTAGTCCCAACAGATGCCAAACCTGCTTTGATACCACCTAAATGTAGCGTCCCCTTACCGCAAGGTACACATCGGGATGCCCGTAGGTCATTCTGATACATATCCTACGATAAGGATGAGTTACGAACGATCATTACTGTACTTCACATGGCATCATAATAATAAAACATCAATATAAAATTACGAACTTTTTGAAACTAAAATTTTCCTCATTGCATTTCATCAAAATCAGGAATTTATACAACTGTCATTGATTACTGTCTGTACATCACTCCAAAAGCCTAGTACAAACTGCTATATAACAAGGACAATATATCAGTCCTAACTAGGTCATCCCAAAAGTCTCAGCTGACCGACCTGTGAGCCATGACTTCTGTTGCCAACACGATCTACACGACAGGAAAAGTCCCTCTGGAGCTAGGAGTCTACTCTAGGTCTTGGAAAATAATTTGTAATTTTGGGTGAGTTTGCGAACTCAGTGAGGTAACCATCATCGATGGTTCACTCAATTCACACAACACTCAAGCATATCACAGTTATTTCATAATTTCACCTTCAGAAGTATCACATGATTGTTATCACATAAGTATAAGGCATTTTTGCCTCTCACTCAATCAAAAAGATTCAATCAAATGCATATGAAATGCGTATGACACTTTTCTAATTTATTACGGTGTTGTGACCGAGCGCCTAAACTGTTCCAATATGGGCGCATTAATCATTGAGCCTGAGGCTCTGAATCACTGTGGGCTTGAGGCTCAAATACATTGAGCTTTTAGCTCTCGGTGGCTGCTCCGGTCACAACTGTTATTATCTGATCATACATTCATGCGTAGGATGCACATATCACAATGAAGCAATATATATGTCACAATTAACACATATGTAACAAATCATCACGTCTCAAGCAAGTAATTCACAATTCACGTACAAGTAGCACTTCTATGTCATAGCTCCCCAATACATCAGACCTTCTGTCCGGAATCCACAATCAGAAACAATTCGCAAGCCCACCATTATCCGCCACAGTTTTCTAAGCAAATAATAATTGAGAGAACCGTCTAGGTCACTCACCAATAGCTTTCGAGGTAATGCCTGGAAGTCTCGGCAACGTCTGTGGATCGACGTTCCAAATGCACCTCTATAACAATTCAAATACACATATATCACAATTTGTACAATTAGAAAAGTATAAAATTGCACATGCGGGAATTGAAATGTGTACAATGCATGTTCGCGACAATCTTGGTATCATTCCATTACTCTCATCACAAAAATGTTCCCCTATGTCTTAAGAATCTGTAGACATCAAAATCACTCAATTCGGATCTTTATAGGTTCGAATATTGCCAAAACAATGAATTATGTGAGGAAAAATAACCAAGTCATAGTCTTTTAATCAATCCTCTCACTTTGATTCAATCCATCAATTTTAATTTAATATAAAAAATCCACAAATTCACATGTAGAGGTAGATAAATGTCCTAGGAGTCCAACGCTTCAAAAATTAGGTCAATTGAAAGTCGGACGGATAAGTTATATGCAAAAGAGTGGAGAGAGGTCAGTTCAGGGAAAATACATGTCCTAGTCGACTAGTCAGAGGTTGTAGTCGACTAAGTCGACTACAGTGACCGACTGGAAGCTTTATTCTTTCTTTTTCCAACATGCCAACTTTCACAACTCATAACTCCTTACTCCGAACTCCAAATTGGACAAACTTGGTATCAATGGAAAGATAAAAGAAAGTCCTACAAAATTCATGAGGACTTAAGAACTAATTCCACCTATAAAAGTATCAAAATCCCAATCAAAGTTACTGCTCTGTAATTCTCCTCCTAACCAATCACACAACTTAAAAGAGTCATAACTTCCTGTTCTCTTAGTCAAAAATTTCATGCTTGATACCAATGGAAAGATCAGAAAACATGCTACACTTCTCATGAAGGACTTAGAAGCAAATTCCACCTCTAACTAGGTCAAAATCTCCCATGATTGTGGCCGCCCTGTTAAGGATTGTTAAATCAACATTCTACCTAAACCATATCCAAACTTTAAAAATCCATAACTCACAATTCTTACATCCAAACATAGCATATTATACATCATTACAAAGCTGAAACATTCCTCTACAACTTTCCATAAGACCATTTAAGCTAATTGAAACCATAACAGTCCAGAATTTGACTTCAAAGTAC
>JANKOD010050801.1:0-12659 GCA_026284645.1 Erythroxylum acuminatum | reverse complement strand
ATAATAATAATAATATCAATAATAATAATAATAACAAATAATAATAATAATAATAACAATAATAATAATAATAATAATAATAATAAGTAAGTGTGAATGTTTATTAGTTAATATTATTTTTTAGTTAGGGGTAAATGTGTCATATGAAATAATTGAATTCAATTATAATTTTATTGGATTTGTTCCAAACAATGTAATTGAATTCAATTCGTTCATTTCTGGATTTGTTCCAAACAGTGTAAATTGAATTCAATTCTAATTTCATTAATGTAATTGAATCCAATTCATTCATAAATTCAATTTACTGTGTTCCAAACAGTCCGTTAGGTCTTGAGTTGGTAGTTGTAATAAACGTAGAGTAGAGAAAGGCAAACACAAGAATCAACAAAACCGATGATGCTACAGGGTTCTTTAGTAGTATCATAGCCATCCCTCTGTGTATAACGTAAGAGAAGAGATCAACTAGAACATGGTGTTATTCCCTCCGACAAGAGGCTGTCTGGGTGAGGAGTTGAGTCTTTTTAGGAGTAATCTAAGATTCTAAATAAGAACTTTTACCTTTTATAAAACGATGTCATTTTATATATATATAAATATATGTTAAAAAATAGTTGCTTTTGAACTAATTGAAACTTGATTAAGCTCAAATTCGAACCAAACGCTTTAAAACCAATCGAGGGTTTCAAAACTTGGTTAGACTCAAACTGAATATTTCAAACTCAACCAAAATTCAAACCAAAACGAAAATTTCAGACCAAACTCAATCCCTCTTCTTTGGTTAATAGAAAGCATTGGTAGAATAATTCTGCTTTCACCAAATGCTTGGCACTATCTTTTGATAAAAAGAACGTCTCACTACAGTATCATGCACCTTTTTATTTCATTTCTAAATAGGTTCAACGTTTCAGGCGAATCCAAGTTCTATATCTCTTTATACAGCTTTAAGAGTACAAAGCAAACTCAGGCACTAGTGTACAATACTTGGATCAGAGGCGTTGGAGAGGAAGGTATAGCAACCTCGGCCATGTAATAATTAGTCGAACTTGTAATGCTTGTCAACCCCAACTGAAACATCCCAAGTGCAGCTCATTCCTTTTGGGAACTCAACCAAATCACCAGCACCAATCTCAACAGCTTCTTCCGATCCATCAGGAGTTACCTTCACTTCTCCCTCCAAAAGAAAGCATGTCTCTTTGGCAGAGTATGTCCATGGAAATTTGCTTGGAGGGCAACCCCACCTGTAAAATATAGTCATAAATGCAATTGCTGTTGAAAACCGGAAAGTTGATTCTCTATTCATTGGCCTCAAAGTATTGTAACTCAATACCTAACTAGTTTCTTCTGTTGTAACTCTGAACTAGGAAAATGGAGAAACTTTGATGATGATAATCAGAGTTCCACTCATAGGTTTGTAACTTTCATCTTAACTGACCAAGAACAAATTCAAGCAAAAAGATGGCCCAATCCCATTCAGTATCACCCATTTTCAATTTGACCCAGTTAGTAAATTTCAAAGCTTCTCTTCATTTTCAAACGACACCCACAAATCTCCACGAAGAACACTTCAATCAAGGAGATGCACTTCTGTGCACAACAAAATACCGTTCTTCTTTCTCAACAAACCGAAAAAAGACCAAAACCTGATAAAACAAAATCAAACAGCTGAACCCAGATAACGCAAAAGAGCATAAACATACTTGGGCCAACTCCGGACGCCTAGTTAGGTGAGTTTGGACTCAGACGGGTTTCTCACCACCTTGATTCCGGACTTCTCAATTGTTACAGTCTCCGCTTGAACAGTCGGCGTCGCCATTCTTGTTCTGGTTCTTGTTATGGATACCGAGGACGAGGAAGATGCGTTTGGTTGAGAGCAGAAGTTCTTAGGCCGGGTCCGCGTTGTTAACGCAGAACAACGCAGACGTCTGCGTCAACGACTATGATACCGAGGACAAGGAAGACGTTTGGTTGAAAATCAACGCAGCACCAACCTGAAGAGCAAAACCAACCTGAAGAGGAGAACACTGAAGAACACTGAAGAAACAGAGGAGAACACTGAAGAGGAGAAGAGCAAAACCAAGAGTCGGCCAAGAGAACACTGAAGAAACAGAGGAGCAAAACCAAGAGACGTTCTTTACGGAAAATGTTGACGCAAATTTTAAAACTTTAGAAACAGCTTCCCGAAAAAGCTGTTTTTTTGGCTTTTCGGGAAAGCTCCAAATTTTGGCTTTTCAAAAAGCTGTATTTTAGCTTTTAAAAAAGCTGTTTCTATTCTAAAAGCACTTTTTAATTTCCCAGCCAAACAACCATTTTTTCCTTAAAATAGCTTTTGCGGTGGGAAAAAGCGCTTTTGGAGTCTCCAAAAGCTGAACCAAACGCACACTAAGGGAGAGGAAAAAGGCTTGGTATCACTTTCTTAGCTCATCCAATATCAGTACGTAGGAGAAATTGGTATGTGCCTTTTTAGACAAATATTTTCCCCTTACCAAGACAACCAAAATCATCAAGGAGATTACAAACTTCCAACAGAGTGATGAGGAATCAATCTATGAAACGTGGGAAAGATACAAGGATTTGTAAGGGAGGTGCCCACACCATAATCTACCAAATGAATTCCTTTTGTAAGCATTCTACAATGGAGTGAATCAACCCACGAGAGGCACTATTGATGTAGCCTCAGGAGGATCGTTAATGAGGAAGACGGTGACAACAGTTGCTTGGATAAATGAGCAGAGTAGACAATTCGTAATTTTCTTAGAGTAGAAGGGAGTGAAAGCTATCAACCAAATGACAGAAATGCAAGCAAAGATGGACAATCTAACTCGACAGCTAAATAATATAAAGGCCTCTTAGCTTCTGTGGAAGTTGTTCAGTTGAAGTGTGAGTTGTGTGGGCAAATGGACCATGATATCATTGATTGTTTCCTAATAAAGGGTTATAAACCAGAACAAGTAAAGTACATGGGAGCATAATATGGTAGAGGAGGGGAAATAACCCCTACTCTAATACATACAATCTTGTATGGAAGAACCACCCAAACTTCTCTTAGTCGAACAATACGAGAGGCCAATTCAGACTTCAAGGGCCACCTGGTTTCCAACAAGAGAAGTCGAACACAATGGGCTCCAAATTAGACAAGAATTTAGACAAAATTAGAGGCATGGAGGATTCACATAAGAGCATCCATGTTAATGGGCTGGGCCAGAAGCAGCCCGAGCCCGGTCCGGATAAGGGATGGCCGGCCTGTGACCCAACCCATCTGGTTATATTTTTTAAGGGCCGACCTGTGGCCAGGAAAACTAGGGCCAAAATTGAGCTGGACCAAAATTGACATCACTATATAAAAGTTTGAAGGCAAGTTCGAGAAAGTAATAAAGAATCATGTCTCCTCAATACACAACTTGGAAGTCCAAGTAGGTCAATTGGCGGAAGCATTGTCGACCCAAAATACAAGAACCTCCCAAGTAATACAGAGTCCAACCCAAAGGAAAGAATTATGGTTATCACCCAGGCCAATGAGGGGAAGCTCGACCAAACGAGAGAAGATAGAGAAAAGGAAAAGAAAAAAGTAGACAAAATTTTCTTTCAAAGTGAACTTGAATTGAAGCCAATTGAGAAGCATCGATTTGAAATTCCTTACCCTATTCTAGCACAGTGAAAGTTGATTCCAATTAAGGAAAAAGGGAAAAGAAAAGGCCAGAAGAACAGGGAAAATTCCTTGTTGGCCAAGTTCAATCTGCCTAAAATGAAAAAGTATCAACCTCTGATTCCATATCTGATTAAGGCAATGAGGAAGTCCAAAGACACTAAACTAAATGACGTTATGGACATAATAGAATAATTGAAGACGTGACCCACACTAATGGAATCGATCATAGAGAAGGTAGAAAAGGAACTGGCAGAGGAAAGAAACCCCAATGTAGCACAAAAGAAAGAGGATCTAGGAGATTTTTACATCCCCTACAATATTAGTGGTATTAAAATAGATAGGGAATTTGTTGATTTGGGGATAAGCATAAATATGATGCCTTATACTTTAAGTCAAAAATTGGGCATAGGAGATATAGTACCCACTAAGATGCTTGTGAAGGCAATGGACATATTAGTTCATCGACTGAAAGGTATCGTTAAAGATGTGCAGGTTCAAGTTGACAAATTTACCTTTCCTACAAACTTCTTCATTTTCGATATAGAAGAAGATGTGGGAACCCCAATGGTCCTTGGATGACCATTTTTAGCCACAGCTTAGTAAATTATTGACGTTGATGGGGGTGAACTGACTTTGAGGGTAGGTGATAAGCAGATGACCTTCACTCTATCTAAGAATGAAAAAAAGTTCTCCTATCTATGGCCATCATCAAAAGAACCGAGTCTCGAGGACAACTGGAGCATATTGATGCTCAAATGGGTTCGCCTAAAAAGGTAAAATCATGAAGGAAAAGGTGAAAGAAAATGAAAAAGAATTATGGTGGAAGCCATAACTTGGTAGCTCATGTGCAAATTATGAGATCTATGATTGCGCTACCATTGTACAACTTGTTTAAACCACCCTGAGCAAAAGAAAGGCGTTGAGCTACTAATGATAAAGAAGCACTGCAGGAGAGGTAACCCATGGTTTTTATTGCTTGTTATTTCTGTTGTAGTATTAGGTAGTTTTGAATTTTGTTGTTTGTATGTTTCATTTCCAAATAAATGTCTTAGAAGAAGGGAGATCAATTTGGACATAGGATGATCAGGAAGGTAAGCACAAGAAGGTGATAAATGTAAATAAAAGGTTAAGGAAGGATCTCGGGGGGTGAAATGACAAAACGACGAAAGATCAAAGAATCGCAGAAACGTGGCCTACGGTGGGGCTTCTACGGACACACATTTTTCAATTAAAATTGTCCATTTTTACTTTTCTTAATCCTTCCTCACCTATATATTTACATTTAACCTCATTTTTCTTATACTTTTCATTCTTACACTCTCTCTCTCTCTCTAGACCTAAGATTCTCAAATCCTCTTACCTCTCTCTGCCAACCTTCAAGTCTTTCATTCTCTCCAACTCTTCACAACTCTCATTCCTATGGGTCCACATATTAAGCAGACTGTCAAGCGCGCCCAATCTAAGGGAAAAGTTCAAGTATTGGGTCGTAGACAACGGAATCGAGAAAAGGATTACAGAGCACCTTTTCTAATTAACTCGGAAGCAAAAGGTAACCATTCTCGCACTCTTAGTTCTAAAGACATTGTAGTGCAGAAATACTTTGATTTTGATACTTTAGATAGAATAGGATTGAGAGACAAGGTTGAGAACCTAGGAGAAAAATTCAATAGGGGAAGTTCATACATTTTTAGTATCCTGTTTACCAAAAATTAACCCAAGAGTTTTTTACCCTTCTTCAAGATGAATAAAGTAACCCAAAGGACCTGTGGTTTAGGTTGCGAGGTCAACCATACAAGATTAATTATGAAATTTTGTGTGAAATTTGTGGTTTCCCCGAGTCATCCACAGTGGATCAGCATGATGACTTCCGTGCTACCCACTATTGGATTGAACTAACTGGGTTAAAGTGTTTCGATACAAAAAATGCCCACAATAACATAATCAGAAGCCATGAACAAATGTTATTGCATAAGTTTATGTGTCAAATGGTATTTGACAAAACTGAAACCAACAAGTGTTCAACCAAAGAATTTTTCCTATTGTGGTGCATAGACCATAGCATCCCAGTATGTACCTCTACCCACGTCATCAATGTAATTATTGCTACTCTACGTAAGAGGAGCAATAATTTAGGCATGAGTTACTTGGTTTCAGCCATTGCTGAATACTATAGTGTTGATTGCAATGGACTCACTATCCTTCGTCCTAAATTCCATAACACTCATCACTTGTGGCGAGCTGAAATCTTGAAGTCCCACAACATGAAACTTTGGGATATCAGTGCCAAATTTCATGCCAAAACCATGGCAAGATGGGCAAGTTCGAGTTCAACACCATAGAAACAAGAGGAGGACTCAACAAATGAAGAATCTAAAGAGGAAGAAGAAGCTGGTTGGGAGAAAATACTCACTGCACTCTTGGACACTAACAAATCACTTGCAGAAAATGCAAGGAGGATGATGGAGATGGTCAAAGAATAGAAACGCTAGAACCGGGACATCTGACACATTCACAGATACTTTGAGGCTCAAGGTGTCTAACTACCTCCTCCTTCACCATGACGGTTTGGGGTTCTAACCTTTTCTCTTTTGAATTCAGTATTTATATTTTTTTTTAGTTTATGTTTATTCCCATCTTATATGTTGTTTGTTTGCTCTTCTCACATGGAGGACAATGTGTTGTCCAAGTGTGGAGAGGGATGCGTGTTGTATGATTTTATTTTGAGTGTGAATTTTGCATATCGTATGTTAGTTTGTTTTAGGTGCATGATGTGATTTGTGTGAATGTGTCAATAGCTAGGACTTAACGGATTCGATTTAACCTTGAATATAGTGTTTTAGGTTGCGAAGATTTATTAGCTTGTGAAATTAGTAACCTAGGTTACTTTGGCCAAATATACTTGTAATTAGGATATGATATTAGTTTATTCACCCTAGGAATTTGTCACATTTATTTATAATTTTAGGTCAATCGAATAAGTAACTTCATTAGTACCTTTTCATGAGAATTATGAGCTAAAGAAATGTGGATGATGATGATGATGATAAGGTGTAAATCATAAGCAAACAATTATTCCCCTGCCTTTGGGTTATGAATAGAGCAAGTAGCCAGTTGAGAATATGATGTAGTTGAGTAACTAGATCGACACTCATCGTAAATGTGTGCCTTACCATCAAAAGGCTATAATGACATTCCAACCAAGCCTCTTAATAAAAGCATGACCTAATTAAGTAACCAGATCGGCATTCATCACAAATGGTTAATAAAAGCATGACCTAATTAAGTAACCAGATCGGCATTCATCACAAATGTTTGCCTTCGCGTAAAAGGCTAGGTTCATGTTTATAAAATTAACAAAAATAATGTTTTTTCAAATAAAATCTATCGATCTTGGTGAACAACTTGAATTTTCATGAAAACCTACTTAGGGATATTTTCATTTTTGATTAACTAAATAATTATCAATGTGTGTGTGCAAGTGATAGGGTGAATAAATTTAACATTAAGGTTTGGATTAGTTGTATATTTAGCCTAAGGTACTTAGACGCAGGTTTTGCAAATTAATAAGTTAGAACAAGTTGAGGGATAGTGTTCGAAGTTAAATTAGTTTCGTGAAGTTGAATGTCATTGCCTTATTATTGCATTTACATGTTTGGTGTTTTGATGTGTTGTTGTTTTGCTTGTTTTGTTTTTGCTTGAGGATAAGCAAACATTTAAGTGTGAGGATATTGATAGTCATAGATTGCATCATGTTTTGTAGGTAGTTTAGGATGTGTTTAATGTTTAAATTTAATCAATTAGTGTGTGTTTAGGTTAGAATTGTATTAGTTAGTTAGTTAAATATTTGTGTTTTAAGGGTTTTATGGGTTAGAGCATGCTTTTGAACTTCAATGTTGTGTATTTGAGGTCCTTGATGAGTTTGCTAGTATTTTAGGGCTAATATCGAAGAACGAAGGAGTTTCAAAGGAGGCCCAAACCAAAACAGAGGGCCACGATCATGGCCAATGTGTCACAATCGTGACAGAAGCAAGGAGGAAGGGCCATGATCCTGGCTAGTAGGCCACGATCGTGACAGAATGCCAATTAGGGGGCTATGATAGTGGCCTGAGCTGATAAACATGGACTGGCCTTCCGAACTTAAGTTTTGGGGGGCATTTCGGACCTTTTGGGCTCGAGTAAAACTTAGTTTTTACCCTAATTAGTAAATAATACTTAAAGGAAGAGAAATGACCTGAAAAGAGAGCCTCCACTTCTACCATTTTTTGGAAAAGCTTCAAGAGAGAGAAGAAGAGGAGGGAGAAGCAGAAGAAGAGGAGAGAAGAAGCGGGTCTTCCGATGTTACTACCTTCTGGGTTATCCGATCCAAGCTTCTTTCTCCTTTCAATCTTTATTTGTGTTCATTTAATGTTTGAGATAATGATGGACTGTATAATGATGAATCTTAGATTGTTGATGATGTTCTAACTTTTCCTTCGGGATTTGAACTTGATTCAATGGTAATATAGTTATTTGTGGGTTATTATGATTGGGTGTTATGATTAATTGTGGTATTTGCATATTTCGATAATAAAACGAGAGGGTGAATCGGATAAAAATAGTTGGGTTGGATTAATGAGAGTTAAGCAATCCAAGAGACCTCGTGATTAATAATATTGGTTATTATGCAGAGAGAGATCTCGAGTAGAACCGGTAGTTTATTAGAGGGCGTAAGATCTAATTAGAGTTGTGGGTCTTTTGTTAATTGAGATATTGCAAATTCCATAATTCAATTAGGGTTTATGAATTAGGGTTCAATGATTATAACTCGAGAAAGAGTAATTTACCCTATGATAGTCTAGAATCGACACCACAATAACACATAAATGATTAAATTAGCATTGATGATAGGGAAAATCCCCTCTCTCGTAATTTGGAAACTCTTTTTGGTTAATTTCCATTGTGACTTTTATGTTTCTCAATTTCAATTTATTTTTGTGTTAAACTTGCGAATTAATTTCTTGATAATCACTTTTCTGTATCTACTTTTCTTTGCAATGTTTATTTTATTAATTTTTCTGAGCCTTAGATAACATTGGATTATATTAGTTCAGCTTCCTTATGGGATCGACCTTTTACATACTACAATTCGCAACCCGTGCACTTGCGGTATTTTGAAGGCTATTAATTGTAAAGCTTGCAAAATGATCAATAAGCATTGAGTGGTAAGAAACATTAGGTAAGTCATTTGAAATTTTGTTATATTGCTTATGATTTGGTTAAGATTGGTAAAAATATTAAAATGTAATTTTATTGATTATTATATTCAATGCAAAGCACATAAGTTATGTCATCCTACTAGTTGGTAAGAAACACACAAACACATGAAATACCATCTTTTCTTTTGTTCTTGCTACATGCTATCTCTTCTTCCTTATCTCATCATCGATACCCATACACCACCCTTACAACCTTGAGATTTTGCCAAAATTCTGCACTTTGTCACTCCAAATTTTTGTTGTCTTCATCTTATTGCTGAAATCCCTTTCTATTTTCACCTTGTTCTTAGAGTTGTATTTGTATGCTTGGAAGGCTAGGTTAGCTTGATCAATGAAAAGGCTTTGAGCTGAACAAGTAAGTGATTTATTGATCTATTATGATGTATGTTAGCATAACATTCATGATGATTAAATTGAGATGAGATTCATGTAGGGATGATGATGAGTGGTGCTAGAATTTGATGGATGAATTGGTTTTGTTTTGGTGTATGAAATCGTAGGCTAGAGACTGGTCAATGGGTGATTTTAGGTTGGGATTTAAAGTATAATGATGTTGAATTTATGCCAAAGAAAGTTGTTAGTGTAGTGTTCTTAAAATGAAAAAGAACTAGGACTTCATGTAAGAAAATGAATGATAGTTTTGTTTTGATTTTTGATGCATGAAAGACTAGTTTATAGGATGCCAATTGAATGATTTTGAATTGGAACTGGAAATGAAATTAATGAGGAAAATGAAGTATAATTAAGGTATAATTGAGGTATAATCAATGACTATTATGATGGTGTTAGAATCTGGAAAAAAAATTGAAGGAAATGGATGGTGAACTTTCTATTCACCCATCCCACGATTGTGGGAGCTGCATTAGCTCTTTCCCACGATCATGGGCAATGTTTTAATAAGAGAAAACTTATGTTTTGTCTTTCCACGATAGTGGAAACGTACCCCATGATCGTGGGCAATGCTTTGAAGTGAAAATTTTGTGTTTTGTGTTCTTGTTGAATCATATAAGGATAAGGCACTATACATTGGTGTATTTGGACTTGATTGTGGCTTAAAATGAACTTATTTTGATGTTGAATCAATTGGTTAAGTATTTGATGAGTTAAGGTTATTAATTGATGCTATAATTTAAGGAATGAATTGTTTGATATCGATGTATATGAATTTGGGAAGTATGAGTTGTTAATGGAATAAGGATGTTCTTATGAATACAATTGTGATCTAAAGGATAGAAGTAAAGGATTAGGTATGATTAAATGAGATTTGAGAAAATCATATGAATATATAATGCTAAAAAAAGGATTGATGAATTGAGAATAATCATACTTACTTAAGGCATAAACCTAATTGCAAACTAGATATATACAAGATATGATGAATGAATGATCAAGACTTGTGAATAAGGATACATGAATGAATGATCAAGACTTATGAATAAGGATACATACTCGAGTAGTCAATTGAGCATGCATTGAACATAACACATATACATGTGTATAATTGAGTACTCATTTGATTAAACAAGTTAGTAAAGTGTAATTATGTGTGTATTGCATGATATAAAAGCACAAATATACCGACAACATCTAGACATTGCCAGATTGTTAAGGCAATAACTATCTGGAGCGTACTGTGAGTTAACCTAGATGTTTTCTCACTATGTTTGAATTGTTTTTTATTAACTGTCAGATATTGAACTATTATTGATATAACTGTGATAATTTTGGACATTGTTGGTTCGAGGAGTTTGATATTTGGGATTGTATTGGAAGTACTTTTTAATTGTATGTGAATATGGAAAATATGTTCTCAACTGAATGTTGAATGCCGGACTCAGATCTGATGAATGTGATAAATGATTGTGCACTTTGAATGAAAGTTATTGATAACATATATATGTGAAATGATGCATTTCATTACATTGTTATGCATGATCAGATAAAGGAGTTGTGACCAGCATGAAAAAGAGCTTAAAGCTTAGGAAATGTGGACAATGAGCCACAGGCTTAGTTATTAATAAGTCCGGTATCTACAGTGGGACGGAAATGAAATGAGCTCGGTATCCACAATAGATACAGGACAGTAAATAGGCGCTCAATCACAACAAAATAACAATGAAAGTATAGTCATATATGCATTTTCATATATATATATTGACATGTATCATATGAATGATTGAGGTGAGAAATGATGATATGAAATGTTTGTATTCATAATGTACTTGTTGAAATATGATGTATATTATGATTGGGTACTCAATACTAAATGATGTGATACATAGGATTTGATTCTGAATAATATGATATACTTGTGAATTTGGTTATATACTCATGATATTGTGTTCTGACTTGAGTGAGCACATCGATGATAGTTCACTCACTGAGTTTGCAAACTCATCAAAATTGCAACGTTGATTTTCAGGTACTGAGGAGACCTAGCTTCTAAAGTAATCTAGTTGAAGTCTAGTATTATCAATTTAGGGGTCAAAATGGCTCAAAGGTTTGGTTAGCTGATACTGAAGAGTCTAACCAGGATATTTTGGTTTAACATCCCTTTTCTTGTAGCACACTTTGTATAGAGTTGTAAACTCTCACATATTTTAAATGTATATATATAAGTTATGAATTTGTAATGACAATGTATGTTTATGTTTGTGAATGAAATGGGAAAGTTTAATGTTTTTAAAAACTTATGATACGTGTGATGCCATAAATAAGTTAACGTGCTTGCTCTAACGTGTCATTCCCGTTAGGTAAGTGCTTAGATATACTCTAGTATGCCGTGTATATGCTTTATGGTAGTAGTGTGTTACACATTGTGCATTATCTTTTCTTTTATTTTCATTTTTTCTTTAAAGAGAGACAATGCACATTGGATTTTCCTTTAGTATGTTTTACATATGTTAGTTATTTTTTTTAGGATTTCATTTAGTGTTTATAGGAAATCTTTAAATTCTATCGACAAGAAATATCTCGTTTTTTATTGAAAAGTTTAATGAAAGGTCTATTAGAGTATTTAACTTCTACAAGGGATGTTTATGTAATTCATTCTGTTTTCAACATTTAACCGGTTGTGTGAGATCTTACATCAGTTGGAGAGGAGAACAAAGTATGCCTTATAAGGGTATAGATACCTTTCCCCCTAAGACGCGTTTTCCCAGGAGGGGGAATAGCTAAACCGTGAGGGGCTTGGCCTGAGGGGTAACCCAAAGCAGACAATATCTGTGGGCGGGTGGTCTGGGTTGTTACAAATGGTATCAGAGTCGGCTCCTGACCCGATGTGCTAGCGTAGGACACTAGGTCCTAAGGGGGCTGTGCCTTAAGGGGGTGGATTATGAGATCCCATATTAGTTGGAGAGGAGAACGAAGTACGTCTTATAAATGTATGGATACTTCTCCCCTAAGATGCGTTTTCTCAGGAGAGGAAAGAGCAAAATCGTGAGGGTCTTGGCCCAAGGGGCAACCCAAAGCGGACAATATCTGTGGGCAGGTGGTCTAGGCTGTTACAAATGGTATCAAAACCAGTACCTGAACCGTTGTGTCAGCTAGGTTGGGCCCTAAGAGGGGGTGGATTGTGAGATCCTATATCGGTTAGACAGGAGAACGAAGTACGACTTATAAAGGTATGGATGCCTTTCCCCCTTTGACACGTTTTCCTAAGGGTGGAAAAAGCAAAACCATGAGGGGTTTGCCCTGAGGGGCAACCCAAAGCGGACAATATCTATGGGCGAATAGTCTGAGCTGTTATAAGTGGTATC
>JANKOD010050679.1:0-12666 GCA_026284645.1 Erythroxylum acuminatum | reverse complement strand
TCGTTTGATTAATTCCTTGGACTTAAGGGGTCCCTTAAGGTTGATTTTTCGAAACTTAGTGGAATTCATCCCTGAAATTAATTTTGAGCCGTGATAGCCTGCGCCAATTTTCAAGAGGACTTTATTAAATTTGATTACAATCTTAGTTTTTCCCAATTTCTCAATTCCCAAAAATCCAAAAAGATTCTTTTATACTTTTATTTTAATTTTAATTACTCTTTCCAATTTTAAGCAACAAACAAAACCCCAAATTTTTATCAACTTTGAATTGCATAATTTATGACCTAGGCTAGCTTTAAAAATCATTTTATATCGGTTCCAACAAGAGAGACAACCCAAGGTTCAGCTTGCTGCAATCTTGGAAATTTAATAATTTAACTGCGCCCATTTTCAAGAGGACTTTATTAAATTTGATTCCAATCTTAGTTTTTCCCAATTTCTCATTTCCCTAAAATCCAAAAAGATTCTTTTATACTTTTATTTCAATTTTAATTACTCTTTCCAATTTTAATCAACAAACAAAACCCCCAATTTTTATCAACTTTGAATTGCATAATTTATGACCTAGGCTAGCTTTAAAAATCATTTTTCATCGGTTCCAACAAGAGAGACGACCCGAGGTTCAGCTTGCTACAATCTTGGAATTTAATTATTTTGACCAGTTTCCAAGGTCGATTTTCGGATCGAACGGCAGATCCGCGATCACCTTTCCTAACAGCATCTTTGAATCCTTCAATACTCAACAAGAAGTTATTTAGTTTGAAGGGGTGTCTAATTGGAGATTTTAGTAAGTCTGAGAAAATTAAAATAGGAGAATGGTCATATATACTCAGATTTGGAAAGAAAGCATAAGAATTAGGGAAAGATGGTGTCCATTTAGAATTAGACATGCCCCTATCTAACTTCTTACTCAAGAAAGTTGTGCCTTTAAGTTTATTACTCCAAGTGAAATAATTTCCACCTCTTGGAAGATCAGTGACATTAATAACATTGATGCAATTTTTTAAGTCTTCACATAAAGGTCTGTTTGAATAATTCCCATTAGCTTTATCAATATGTCTAGTGGTATTGAAATCACTAAGCAGGATCTATGGAGATCTGATACTTTGATGGATATTCTTAAGCTTATTATGGAGAGAAATTCTATGATAAGCATGATTAAAAGCATAGATAATTGAAATATCAAGAAGGAGGTTTTTAGTGAGGATTTTTATCTCCAGATATATGATTTGATCACTGATGGATGAATTAAGAAGCTGAAGCACATCAGAGTTGTAGAAAACCAAAATTCTCCCATTAAGATGAGTATTTGAATTGGAAATACCCTTCCAAATGCTGGAGAATAAGGTAAGGATGACACAATGATTGTGATTCTATCTGGTTTCCAAAATACTAAAAACCTATATGTTATTCATAGTAACAAAACTTTTAATAGCTTGTTACTTACCAGGGGAATTCAATCCCCTGATGTTCTATAAAAAGAATATCATTTTTTCATAATAGAAGAACCAAGGTTCTTCTTTCTACCTGATTTTCTTCTAAAGGTTGGTTGAAACCCTTCTTCAAGTAGGGAAGTGGGAGTGGGTTCAATGTAAGGCAATATAAACTCTAGAAGTGTATCTATAGTAGTTGGTTTAGAAGCATGAAAGGGTTCAATACAAGGTAATGAAGATTCTACAGGTGAATCTGCAGTAGGCAATTTTGAGTCACTCTTTAAATTGGGTTTGCAAGTTCTAATATCTGAAATGGTATTACAGGAGGGTGAAGTTTTACTGAGGTTCTCCTCATAAGGTTCCATGCGTAATGAATCATAAGGATTACTGGACATATGTGGTGAGGTTGTGGTATCGATATTGGAAGTGTCAAATGCTTGGAGGCTCTCAAATTGGTTCTAATGCACAGTTTCTTTCATCAATTTTAAAAAATGCCAGTGATGAATATTTTTACTTTAGATTTTTAGACTTCTTTAGGTTTTATGTTAGGGAGTTTCCAAGTATAGGTAACGTTGACTTTATCTTCAACTAGCTTTAAATTTCCATTGTTCTTCATTAAGGGAATTTTCACAAGTAAATTAGTGAGAGTTTCAATAGTTATACATACTCTTGCAAAATTGATTCTCTTTGTTTCTACAGTGTCTTGATCCAAACACAAAGGTCTCCTAATGAAGCTTGCAAGATGTCTTAAACCTTTTGTAGTCTAATATTCTAATGGTGTTTTATGGATGCATATCTATAATGGTATATTGGTTGATTTAATTTCATTAAAGCTGACTCTAGGTCTCTATGACTGAATGAGGAAAGGTTTATTGAAAATGTGCCAAGGTCCATCCTTAATCACATCGGTGACTAAAATAGTGGCACAAAATTGAAGAAAAAGATTTCTTCATTATTCATAATGAATCAATCAAACCATAATATTTCTAATTACTCCAAGCCCAAGTTTCCATAGTATTAAAGGACACCTTTTTATCAAGGAAGAAGCCTACCGATTTGGATTGCCACTTCTGGACTCCAATTTTAAGGATGGATACTGGAGGAGAAACTATAAGTCTATCAGTTGAAGGGTTGGGGGTAGTAGGATAATTTCACATCAGGGTTGAGGTTGCTTACCACTTGCACCTATGTGCGTTTGGTGTGAGCAGAAGGAACATTTAGGAATTCAGGTTTGTTCTGAAAAGCAGGGGAAGGATTTGAGGTGTTTGAGGTGTTACAAAGGTGACTAGAGTGGAAGGTGTGAATGGAAGGAATAATTCAAACAAAAGGAGGGGCATGTTAGAATTGCAAGGTAAAAGAACTAACTGTTGGATAAAGAAATAAGGCAGAAAGGAAATGGTTTAGGATTTAAGATAAGTTTAAAGTTGAAAGAGTGATATATAGAAAGGAAAGAGCAGAAGATTAATAGGATAAAATGAAAGGGTTGAAGAGAAGAAGAAGCACCTGTAGCTAACTACGAAGCTAATGAGTTGGTCATAAGAGGAAGTAAGAGCTGAAAGGAACCAAAATGTAGAGGGTAAAGAGAGAAAACAATCGAAGATTAGTAGCTATTATCTCCATCTTTAGCTACTGCTCACTCCATCTTTAAGCTCTAACAGAAGATCAATAAGAGAGAATATAAAATAAGATTAACAACTAGAAAATAAGAAAGAAAACAAGAATAAGATATCATTGTCATGAGTCATGAGTCACGAGTCTTGAATCTTAAATCTTTAATATTTCTTATAAAATCGTTGTCTATCTTTTAAGATTGACTTGTTCTTGATCAATAACCAACATGGAATGGCTTTGACTTTTCCAACTATCTCCTGGCCTAAAAAACTCCTCTTTCTTTTCTTCATCCTTTCTGTAAATCTAAAGCCTTAATTTTTAATGAGTAAAACAACCCTAGTAAAGGATTATGTTTCTAGCCATATTATGTTTGGCATGTTCTATAACTTTTTTAGAGATCTTAACGCTGACACATGACCTATACAAGAACATGTAAGTATTGTGTTACTTGATCAATGTACCAATATGGGGATATGTAGGGCTACGAAGGATAAGTAAAATTAACCACCTTAGGACATGTCCTTAATATGGTAGCATGTAGGTGCTGTGTTCTTGGGTTCTTCTTCAATTCTTCTAGGTTAGTTTTGACCCAATTCTTTTTAAATTAGCTCCTTTTCCTTGAAAAGGTAAAAATAAGATCTAAAATAAAAATACTTCTCATTTTAAGTACTAGATCCTTCAATAGTATCTAAAACATAAGCAATATGTTACGAAAATAATGCTAAAGATAATGTATGCCTAGAATACAACAAACTCCCTCACATATAAGCAATTACTTATCTATAAGCAAAATAATTCTATCATTTAATCTTAAATAATAAATAATTTCAAAAACATATCAAGCAAAACAAATATGACAATAAAGATTTTTTTTATCACTCATCCAATATAAGGATCATTAAAATGCTAAATAACTAACTACTTATATTAATTTACAAGTTAATTCATTTCATTTTAACTTCTAAACAAATTCATACCTCTTATTAATAAGACATGAATTTAAACAAAACAAGAGCATTAGAAGATTGTCTGAAAAGTTACCTAATCTTTTTACGCAAGAGTGACCACTTTATTATGAATGCCTTAGATTACTCAACTAGGTCACTATCTCAAATGGCTATTAGTATTGCTCTTAAATTTAACTTTTTTATCAGTATAAAGCCAAAAAAGTGAATTATTTATGCTCATTTATTCACACAAATTTTAGTTTTAGTTTTTTTTTTAATATGGGATAATGAAAATGCTCAAAAGAAGTCAAAATTACTTGATGCATGTGCATTTAATATATAGAATATCATAATACTCATTAAGTTTTCATTCTCTAAATTCATAAAGCAAATTAAATTCACTTATTCATGAATAGTCATAACTAGTTATGTGGACTTTTCAAATAATCAAAACAATTAAATTTGTAATGAACTGTCTGCATTTAGAATGCTTTTATTATAGTCTTTTGTAATGAATTGTCTCCTTTGTAGCTTATGGCGATATATTAATATATGTCTAGTTGAACATAGGTTTACATTTTAATTGTACATGATCATTCTAAGTTTACCATTCAATCCTTATCCTTTGTATGTGTCTAGCTTATCCTTAGGCTTACACCTTAATAACACTTGGTTATTCTAATATCATAAACCAAATTCTCGTCATTTCTTTTCTAAAATTATATGCACTCATAATACCAAATTCTCATTCACATTTAAGCAATTCATACATATTACTCAACTCCTTTGAATCAAAACTATAATCATATGAACATCTTCATTTCCATTATTCTCATGCCTTTGGTACTTTGATATTATCAATTCATTCACTACGTTATAACCCCAATTATCACTTCATACATATCACACATTAGTCACTTAACTCAAGCATCATTCTAGGTTCAATTCAAGCCCCATTTAAGCCTAAATTAAGTCAAATTGGCCAAAGAATGTCTGTTGGACAGGCTTCCATGTCCACTGAGAGGACTTTCACGGGGCACTTACAGAAATTTGAAAATTTGACCCTTTATACATCAAAATCTCTTCTCAATCTTTATAAAAGTTGTAGAACTCGAAGTCCTCTTCAAAAGCATACTTAAATGACCTCAATCTGAGATCCACAGAAAAAGTTATGCCTCTTGCCCTAACATATATCCAACTGTATTCTTATTTCCAGATTTCTAACTCTTTACTTACCACATTCAACACCTTTTGCTTGGTCTATCATTTCTAGCTCAATTACTCATCATTTCCCCATCATTCTTAATTCCATTTCATCTCAATATCATCCATAAACAATTTATAGTCCATGACTGATCATGAAGACTAAAAACAGAACACATACATATATATATTCATCATCAACTTTCTGCACATATTCAACTTCATGTCCACTTTTATTTCACTTCTAACTATCACCTTAATTCATCTCATTTCAAGAGCATAACTCAACATCTTGGTTAATATAACTTTCACTTTCATTTTACCCTTAATTCACAACTCATAACATCTACATAACAACTCATCACTCATGGTTTTCATACTCTCAAAATAGAACACAAACACATGTATTCATACATCAATTTGTTACACCCAGTACACAACTTCAATTCAAAATTTGAAACTATTATAGATAGAATTTAAATTTGATGTCTCATAAAAATGTAGCCATATGTCTCTAATTTAATCTAAATAAAAAATCATCTCATTTGGATATGTACAGAGCAAGTTATGGTTAAATTATGGATGCATAATCAGTGGAAAATGTTACATCTAACATTATTCTAGCACACTTTAAACACCATTTACTCAATTAATCCAACATTATATCATTCCATAATCTATTACCCATCAAAAAACCAAAGCAAGACATTAATCCACCACATTACTCATTCAAATTTTAGCATGTATCCATCCTCATTTTATGAACATTTAACCTCTAACTATCATCATACATGCTTTTATTTAGACAACCCATGAAGAATATAGTTTAACTTACTTGATTAAACTCCAAGCTTCTTCAATCACCATGAAACCCTAGCTTTCCATGGCTTCATACGATCTTCATCATTCCAAAGGTAGTAGGGCTAGGTCTTTAGTGACAAATATGAAAAAGATAGCAAAAATGATAGTAACAAATGGAGGTGAGAGAAAGCTTCAATGTTGATGGGGTGAGAGTGAATGTCGTGGATGAAGAAGATTGAAGAAGATGAGAGAGAAATTTACAAGAGGTGAGAGCAATTCAATAAAGTGAAAGACAATTAAAAATGAGATGATCTTTCACTTTGAACAATTTCGTGGGTTACGGCATGAGGTGTGGTGTAACACCCACTCCCGCAGGACCCAAACCCGACATCGTGGGTGATATCCGAATTCGTGCCCGAGGAGGGTGGCATGCTACTGCGCTCAATTAGTCAAAGCTTTTTTTCCAATCAAAAGCGAAGAAACCAGTAAACAATTTGGGCCCGCTTTATTTTGTAAACATTCTTAGCCATAACAACACAATCAACAAAATTTCAATAACCTTTTAGGGCCCATCACAACTAAAAATGTTTTATAGCAATAATGACTTTATATTACTGCATAACTCTATTTGTATACACGTGGTACAAAAATTTCGGAATCCTTTATTGCTACAAAAATTGCAGAATACAAATTTGTACACAATAATAAAATACATAATGCAGACGCAAACTGATCCCGACCTCTATCTTTCACTTGCATGCAGTAGGTATACTCCCGTTTTTCTGACGGGGTACTCTTCAAAGCCTGAAAAATAATTGCAAATTTTGGATGAGTTTTGCGAACTTAATGAGTGACCATCATCGATGGCTCACTCAATCACATAACACATAATTCACATCATTACACATTTCACCCTTCACATTCAATACAATTTAATCACTCATATTATGCATATGCAGTGCACATGAGACCCACTTTTCATTTGTTATTTTGTTGTGACCGAGTGCCTAAATTGTCCCATGTAGGGCTCATTAATATCTGTCCTTTATCCGCTTAGGGGACATAGGGCTCATTAAACATTGAGCCTGAGGCTCTGATTCACTTTTGAGCTCGAAGCTCATTCTCACTCGTTGAGCTTTAAGCTCTGATCGGTGGCTATTCTGGTCACAACAACCAATATGTTACATGCATTCATGAAATGGAATGCATCACTCACATTTGCATAAACTCATTCATTCCCATATCATCGAACCTTAGTCCGACCTTCAACATTAGAGTTGAGAATTCACACTTTCATTCATATGCAAATGCACATTCAGAACACATTTAATAATCACATTAAGTACACTTAGTTCATCCAATTCACATTCAATGAGCACTTCAATATCCTAATCAAACATCACATCATCAGACCTTCTGTCTGAAACCCAACATAATCAATCACATTCATATAATCAGTCAAAAGTCAAACAATACAAAAATCCAAACAAAACAAACAATAAAATGAGACCATCTCGGTCTACTCACAGTACGCTCTAGATTAGCAATCGCTTCCAAGATCTGGAAACTCCTTAATGTGGGCGCTTATCTTGCACATCGACATTATGTCGTACATACATTGCATATACATTAATACTTGCACAATTATGAGCATTCATGTAATGCACATGTGTGTATATAGAATATGCACAATGTATGTTCATGACAATCCCGGGTATTTTACCAATAATTTCTTTACAAAAATCATTCCCATTTCAAAACTCATCTAAGTATAATTTATACTTAGGTTTATGCCTCACTAAACCCATTAAAATCTCCATTCCATTCTCATTGACTCAGTTCAGAAATTTTCCAAAACACTCTTTCGGGGTCTACTTTGCATAATAAAACTAATAAGGTAAATGGCGAAATTGGGCAACACTTACTTCTAGAAAGTTGTACTCCAATGTCATAAGTTTCTATTGACACCAAAATCACTCAATTTGATTTAGTAATTTGGAAGGTATGCCTCAAACATTTTCGGACTATTCTTGTCCAAAAACAGTGTACAATACCCAACTTCCATCTAGAAATTAAATATCTTAGAGACTGAATCATAATTCGACTTCTTGAGACAATTCGTAGACCTATATCTCTACGTTAGTCCAATTTAAAAATCACCTCATTTGGAATCCTATAGTTCCAGATATAATCAAAATACTGAAAGGTGTTTAGTAAGAATAATCTTATTTGCACTGTTCCAACAGACTCCTACACTTTCATTTGATCAAACTTTCTCACTTCAATTCAGAATATTACAAAATTTTATGGAGAGGTATAACAATGTGTTAGGAATCTATTTCTTCAAGAATCGAGTCATTTGGAGGTCTAGATAAGAAGTTATGGTCAAAAGAAGAAACCATGTTTATGTCCTCAATCATTTCAAACCTACTTTGGCGCGACTACCATAACTCTCACAACTGATGTCGGATTGATCTCGTGTTTAGACAGTTTGAAAGAGGACTTCGAGATATACAACTTCTATGAAGACCTTAAAGCGAGATTTGGCCTTGAAAACAAAAATACAATTTACTGTAGCTGTCTCGAGAATGTCCATTTAACGGACATGCATGTCCGTTTAACGGACATTGTCGGGCTTAAGGGTACACCCGAGAAAGTCCATTTAACGGACATCCATGTCTGTTTAATGGACATACACTGGCTTGGGGGTCTTTTTAGACCCGAGAAGGTCCGTTTAATGGACTTAATGTCCGTTTAACGGACATATGTCTCACAAAACTCCCTCCAAAGCCTCTCCAATGGTTCCTACACTCATTCTAACATCATATACACATATAATCTTCTCAAATTGACCTCTTCTAGCACGAAACCACTTCATATCAACTCAAACACTAATTAGATTTCATTAAACTCTCAAATTCCAACTCATTTCATTCATTATACTCAACTACATCTTATCATGTAAACATTCCTATTCTTCTTCCAAAACCTATCTTATTCCAATATCAAGCACTTCATATTCCAAATTCCAACATCTCATGTTAATGACTTCTTCATGCATCCCTCAAGCTTTGTTCAATAACATCCATACCTAAATTCATATTCCCTATTTGCTCATAATCACCCAACTTAAAACTCAACATATACATGCATCTAAGATTTTGCTACATCCAGCTCTCATTTTCACATCAAAATTTAAGACTCTTAAAAGCACAATTTGTAATCGATGTCCTCATAAAAAAGATAGCCATATGTCTCTAGTTTAATCCAAATCAGGAATCAACTCAATTGGATAACTACAGAACAAGTTATGGCTAACTTAAAAGTATATCAGTAAAATTTTTCCTGCTACCAATTTCCAGATTTTCCAACTTCCAACAATTTACCTCTAACTCATCTTATACCTAACTTATCTATTCCATTTCATTTCCTCATCATTCTCTACCCAATTCAACTCTATAAATCACTCCCCAAATAATTCATGATCTATAATTGATCATTAACCAAAAACAGAGCATATATACCTACCCATTCATAACCAATTTTCTACACTCATCTAAAACTCACTTTGAAGATCAATCAACCTCAACATCTCTAGACCATTACATGAATTATTACTCATTCTACATATTCAAAAACAAGACATGTACATAATTGTTTTTCATCACCCATAACACATACATAAACTTTACAAAATCAAGTCATCAAATCTCAATTTACCCTTCATTCTAGCATAAACCAAACTCCTTATCAAGGTCATTTAACCTCTATAATATTTCTATAAATCATTACTCATCAATAACACAAATTTTACACACCCTTCACTATACACGACACCCATATACCCAAAACCCCATCTCATGAAATTAACCTCTAAATATCATCACAATTGCTTCATTTAACCAAAACCCATGATATTTAACAAGATACTTACTTGATTTAGCTCCCAAATCTTCATAATCTCACTCAACCCTAGCTCCCAAGCATCACTTGTTCATCATCTTGAAGGAGGCAAGGATAGGTTTTTCTTGTGACAATGAAGAAGATGATATGGTAGGAGTAACAAGTGAAAGATGGAAGCATGAAGTCACTTGATGGAAGTTTGGGTGAATCAAGCATCATGAAGGAGAAGAACAATGGAGAAGAAATGAAGAAAATGAAGAGATGGAGCCTATGTCGTGAGTGGAGGAGTGAAAGACCAAAAATTATGGTCTTTCCTTCATAATTTTGTGACTAATATGTGGTGTGGCAAGTGACTTGGTTCCATTTGGTCCACTGTAATAACTAGTCCATTTTGTCTCCAATTTCTACTCCAATTGTTTCCTAATTTTCAATACCACTGGTCAATAAATCCTAAGGTCATTTATCAAAATTTCCAATGCCATTAGACAGTAAATTCTACTACTAGTTAACAATTGTCTTGCCACTTGGCATTTTTCCTAGTCCAGAAATTACCTCAAATTTTTTCGAAATTCTCCAAAAATTCTAAATCAACAATCACACTCTCGAAATCAATTTTCAATACCAATTCACAATTCTCAATAACAATCACATTTATTACCAATTATACCTGAAATGTCAATGAATGCATGTACAATTATTGTTATGTGCAAAGATTCACTATTCATGTGCATGTGCACCTTATGTAATCCATGAGCATGAGATGTGTCTTCCTAATTTCTCTGATTGATCTCACATGTACCAAATTTTTAGGGTTCTAACCCTTTGTATGGAAACGGGATGTTACATTACCACCCCAAAACCCATGCAAAATCCATCATAAGGATAGCTTTAGAGGCAGAATATTGTTACATTTCCGGTCTTCTTCTTATCATTACCAAAACCATCCTACTCCCTCATTATTCTTGAAATGTTCTTGCATGCATGTGAGGCAAAGCAGGCTTGATACATTGAGGTGACATTTGAGTTGAACAAGTAAGTGAAGTACTGATCTATTGTGGCATATGTTAGCAGAAATTATGATGACTGATTAGGGGTAGATTGAATGTGGTATTCGTGTTGAAATTGTGCTGGAAAATGATGAATTAAAAGAGGTACCTTCTGTTCTGTTTTTGGATGCATGACAACAGTAGCTTATGGGCTGGTATATGGATGATTTAAGTTGGAATTTGAAGTATAATTGATGATGAATTCATGCTAAAGATAGGTTTTATTGAAGAGTTTTCAAATATGGAAAATTTGGGATTGCAAGTATGATGGTATAAAGTGAATGGTAATGAAACAAATTAGCAGATTTTTATGAGGTTTAATGTAACCAATATGGAAGTTAAATTAACTTGAAATGAAGTAACCTCAAAGGACATGAAATCTGGAAATTTTCAGGTGTTAGTGATGTATCTAAGCTTGTAAAATTCGTGAAGTATTGAAGGTAGTAAAATTACACACATTAGTGATATTGATGACAAATTCTGGAATTTTAATTTCAACCTTATGTACATATTGAACCAGCTGAGAAAATCACTCTAAATTAGTATATTTGGACTTAATTAAGGTTAGGATTGAGCCTAGATTGTTGTTTGATTAATTGTTTAAGAGCTTGATAAGTTTATGTAGTTAATTGATGTCATAACCTAAAGAATGGATTGTTTTGTTGTGGTTGTGTTCAAAGCTAGAAATTATGATTTGTTAAAGGAATAAATGAGTTCTTTTAATGCAAACATGAAGGTCATGAGTAATGTGTATAAGGTATGGATGAATGAGCATTGAAGAACATGGGTTAATTATGAATGAGAATTGGATAAATGTATTAATATATATTGCTGGAAAAAGTTTGGTGAATGTATAAATCTAACTTGCTGAAATTCCAGATTTAAAGTAACAATTGCGTTTGTGTTATAAGAGGCTTTTTGATCATGAAAGTGTTCAAGGATAAGTGTAATGTATGGTTGATGAATTTGGAGTAAATCAAGCTAACTTAAAGGTACAAACCTGTTTGCAAAATGGTAATATACAAGATATAATGTTTGAATGGTCTTACGGTGTATAAGCAAAAATTGAATAGTCGAGATCTATGCATAAGAATACATACCCGGAAAGTCAGTTGAACATGCATTGAAACATGACACATATACATGTGTATGATTGTATATTCACATGATTAAACAAATTAGTGATTTGTGAACTATGTGTGTATTGCATGATGATAGACACGCAAGGTGATCGTCAACATCCAGACATTTCCGAAACATCAAGGTAATAGCTTTTCTGGAGCGTACTATGAGTCAACTTAGATGTGTAAACTCATTTATATGTGCTTTTGTATGAATTTTATGTTTAATATGGAATGCGTGTATAACTGATTGATAAATGTCGGACTTAGATCCGAGGAGTTTAATATATGTGGCATGAGTACACAGAGATGAAAGGAAATGAAAACATAGCATATGAAATGATGCATCTCATCACATTGAAACGCATGATCAGATAAAGGACTCCGGATTATGAAAAACAGCCTCAAGCTCAGATAACATGGACTCGGTATTCACAATGGATACGGACCACAAATGATCTCGATATTCACAACAAAGACGGGACAGTAAAATTGGGTTGATAGGCATTTGATCATAGAAAAATAAATGAGAATGGAAACATATGTGCATTTGCATATACATCCCTCCATGTTTCAAATGATTGAATTGAAATGAATTATT
>JANKOD010050637.1:0-12671 GCA_026284645.1 Erythroxylum acuminatum | reverse complement strand
ATAATTTATTCATTAATTAAAATAATGTAATGTAATGTAATTTATTAATTAAAATATAATTAATTAATTAGTTACAATATAATTAATTAAAATATAATTAATTCATTAATTAAAATATTGTAATTAATTAATCACACTATTTTAATTAATTAATATATTGTAATTAATTAATTACAATATAATTAATTAAATAATTAATTTTTATTTCTGAATATTTTTTACAAACCAACCATTATCAGTGGTAATGGTAATCATTCATTTTTCTTAACCAACCATCATAATTATAATGATAATATCCATTCTCATTCCTCACTATATTCATTCCTATTCCTATTACCATTCTCCTATACGAACCTACTGCCCTTTAGATTATTGCTAACTTAGGTCATAGAGCAATATGACTGCATCATGGACACACTTAAATTAACCATGTGTAAAGAAGGCTTAGGATGATTATACAGAAGACTCATTAAGACACTTGTCTTCAATATGCTGTATTGTGGTGGCATAAGCCAAAGACATATAAATAATGGTAAAAAAAATGGAAGCAATACCTTACAAAGTGGAGCACTTCTTTGAGCAGTGGCAGGGTGGGTCATATGAAGTGGGAACAAATAGGCACCTTCCAAGCACTTATCCCACGTGCAAAAGAGGAGTTAGCGAAAGAAGTGATATCTCCCCTCTAACTTAGTAGGTTAGTGGAGAAAGCGAGTGGTTTTAGCTTACTTGGTTCCTAGTTCTTTTAAGCCTATATAAAGGCATCATTTTTAGTTCATTTGTGTGTAAGGGGATGAAACTTTATACATTCAATTATCTATAAGAGTGTTAAGAGATTTATGGGAAAGTTCTTTATGAGAGCTTCAAGTAGGGAGTTATTTTAAGCAATGTTCTTGTAGAGTCCTTCAAGTTGGATGAAACTCATTTTCCTTTCTATTGTATCTTTGATATTTGATCACTAAAGGTTGGATTTATTGTAACTCTCTTATTTGTCTTAATTGTGAAACACTTGTGTTATAAGAGTGGAGTGAAACACTTCAACATGAGTAGCATGATGCAATTAAAAAAACAAAATTATTGGTCAATGATCACAATGGGAAGGCTGAGTTGAGCTTTAAAACTTAAACTTGTATGCCATATAAGGACTTTGACAAAGTTATTCTAATTTTAGTGTGTCTGAAAAGTCCCAGTGACATTTGGTATAGAGATTAGGCCTGTCTCTGTGCCTCTATTATACTGTGCCACTTATTAAAGGCAAGTTGAGTATATTAGATAACAATAATAGCAACAATAGTAAAAACAAGAACAAGAACAAGAACAAGAATAAGAACAAGAACAATAGCAACAACGACGACGGTGACAACAACAGCAATAACAACAACGATGACAACAACAACAATAACAACAACAATAACGACAACGATGACCCAGTAGAGAGATTGTTTGAAGAGGTCTAGAAATACACAACCTTACCCCTTAATTGCCTTTAACTAATAGAGAGGTTATTTTCGATAGACCCATAGCAAAAAGGTATTTTTCAAAAATGATTTAAAGAAAACAAAAGCCAAATATATAAACAAATAAAAAATAAAAGTAAAAATTAAATTAAATTAAGTAAACAAATAAACAGATAAGAAAGAAAAAAAAGTAAATAAAACAAACAAGCAATTGAAAGAGAAAATTATGAAATAAATACATAAAATAACTAGGTGGATAAATACCACAATAAAAAATATTTAAGCTAAATACAAGATATAAGAATCGAAGAAAAAAGGTTCAAAAGGTTGAAGAAAATAAAAATATATCTTTAAGAAAATTGAATGACCTCTCTATGTAAGATCTTCTACCTGTATCCTAGTTCACCAAAGTTTCCTATTAAGGGTGAAGTCCTTAGTAAGTTCCAGTAGGGTCATATTGTCTAAGTAGAGTATATTAGATAGATTGAAAAATTCCTCCAATTATCTTATATATGTTATGCAATTAAGTTGCTGAACCTATTGATCATGTATACTTTGATTGTTAATATACAAGAAGAATATTGTATTTTATAACAGAAACATAAATGTCCCTATATTAAGTTGGCAAAATCTTTTATGAAGATGCTACAAAAACCAAAAGAGAAATTATACATATTGGGTTATATTTAAGTTAGTCTTAAACAATATTGCCTATTTAATTTTGATAGAAAGAAACTAAAAAATATATATGAAGGAGTTTGCATATGAACAAAAGTTGATTTATACAATAATGAACAATGTTAATGACCAAATGCTTACTTATAAGCTGAACCAGAGATTTAATCAAACTTTGGCACTCAAATAGAAGCTTCCACTCAGAGAATAGAAAATGCTCTAGGTTGGAACTTCATAAAGGTCCTTTCTAGTACCGTTACACTATTCAAGACTACAAATTGGAGCAAGTAACCATTTGAAACTCCTAGTTGATGTAACTTCCACTTTATGTAAATTTTCTGGGGTTCTTTAAGTGAACTTTGACTCAACAAATTTTGCACCAGCTCTCCTTAGAGGTTAATAATTTTTTAACTTTTCAAAAAATATTATCCTTTTCTTTCCTTTATTTTTCTCCTTTTTTTTCATTTTTTCAATGTTAATTAATTCTAAAACATAAACTAATCAAAATTCAACTAAATTGATAAAAAATTAAAACAACTTGACATAAAATTTGTTCAAGTGTACAAACTATTAATAAATGTAGCATTCGATATGAATGTCCCTTAATTATATTGGATATTACATCAGTACATGTGTTCAATGATCCTAACTTTACGAAAATGCATTGTTCTCACTCCCTTCCTATTTCAAATTGAGATATTCTTGAAATTGAAATCTTACGTTGAATTGAAATCTAATTGAAATGAGATTTTGGAATCTTTTTATTGGAATTATATTGTTTCTATTTTTGCTAAATAAATCATTTTGACATATGCTTTTCATGGCTATCAAGTAGTGATTATTATCCATTTTTATTCAGAAAAATATTTGGAAACAACTTCTCTATTAGTTAGGGGTAAGGCTGCATATTATTGGATCTCCTCAGACCCTGCGTCTCAACGAAATTTCTAACGGGTGTTGTTGTTGTTGTTGTTTTATTCAAAAAAATACTAATTTAAAACTTGAACATATATTAAAATAAGTTTCATAATTAAAAAGTTATGTTTAATTACATTTACAAAAACAAGCAAATTTTAGTATAATATTAATGTTACGATAAATATAATATGTAAAAAATAAATATGATAAAAGAAAATCACAAACATAAGATGTACCAAAATTTTTATACAGAAAACTCATTTAAATTAAGGATAAAAATTATGAGAGTTTTGGCATACCAAAAGAATTTTATAAAATTATCTTTAAATTAATCACAAAAAGAGGAAAAAACAAAGGATAGAGGTAACAATAATAGTCAAAGAAAGAAGAAAAAGGAAAAAATCATCCAAATTTGAATTAATGTTTATGGGGTAAAAATTGCAGTTGTAGTCCTATAAAAAGTATCTTTATAGTTCATATTATAGAGCAATGTCTCATGAATCCCGAAAACCAAATTTGAGTTCGATCTAACATTGAACGAATTCAAATCAGATGGAAAATGAAAATTAGTTCTAAAAATTTTACTATACTTTTTCTTCTTTCCTTGCTCCCTTTTTTTTTTTTTTGACTCTCACACTCACCACTACTCGAACTATTAAACATTAAAGAAGGGTTCATTAAAGTGCAATAATGAGTTCCTAAAAATGATGAATTAAGTCCAACAAATTTGGAACTTTCTACATATAGGAGGGAAAAAGGTCTAATCTAACAATATACATCAAAATATGTGGAGGAGACCGTCATTTGGATGATTAAACAAATGTTTTTAAAACGAACCGATTCGATTGATTTAACATTGAATACCTTGAACTAGTTAACTTTTGGGTTCAGTTTTCAACTTTTTAGTTTGATTTAGTTTAATAATCTTTATTATTAAAAACCGATGAATTTATTAATTAATCGACTATTTTTTATAAACTAATCAGTTTTTATAAACCAAAATAAACTGATTAATTTTCGTTTAATAGTCTAATTTTTTAATTAAACTTTAAATTTTTTGAAGAGTAAAGGTAATTTTCTTCAATCATTTTTCAAATTCTTTCATTTTATCAATCTTCAACCGGTTTATGACAGTCTAATACTAGTTGAAGCTTTTAAACTTTAAACTTTTTATCTTACTGGAAGATAATCAAATAACTTGAAGTAGACTTTCTTGTATCTACTTCTCTTACCATATTTGGGTTTTTATATGTAAATTTCTCTATTCCAAAAATACAAACTTAAACTAGAAAGTCTATAATTTAATGCTTTCTTTTTAGATTAGAAGAAAATGAATATCAATACTAGTTTGAGAAACATCAAATCTTGTACAAACTATTTCATGCATCAATCTACCTACAACTAAAGAATAATTGATGTGGATCCACCTAAGAATATACCTTAAAGAATCCACAAATAAGTTTGAAATAAACTCAAGAAAGCTGAAAAATTTGTATAAACGAATTAACCTATTGATTATAAAGAATCAAGAATAAAATTCATTAATTATTTAAACATCAAAAAGAAAGAATTCTTTGATGAGTTCAAAGTTTATCAAAGAACAAGAAAAAGAAGCATTCACAACTCTCAAATAACAAAGATATCAAAAACTAAATAAAACTAAAAAGAAATATATATTAAATACAAACTAAAAAATTGAGATTTTGAGTGGCATAATTGTGGACTAGACCATATTAGATATACACTTTTGAAAGTCGGTGGCCAGGATTTAGGACATGTATGTGTTTGAGACCCTGGATCTCTTTGGAACTTCAAGAAGATAGATGTGAATTGGGACATTTATGTGGCTAAGATCATGTGATCTTCCTATAACTCTATGAAATAAGGCATGAACTAAGACATGTCCTTGCCTGAGACCATAGATCCTTTTGTAACTTTTTGAAATTTGACATGGTCTTAGACATGCTCATACATGAGGTCGTCTCTTATAATTAAGCTTTTTAGAAAGTTACAAAGACTAGTACAAGATCATATCAGAGGTCTAACTATAGCTTGAATTAAGCTAACTAATGTTCATTCTTCAATTTAGCTTGATTCCATATGCATAACCATTTCTCTTAACAATGTCATACCTCAAAGCCTTTTCTTCTTTATTCATATAATTGATCCATGTAGCAAACTCAAAGAATCAAATGCTATTTGATTAATATCATCCCTTATTCTTTGAAAATTTTTTACTTCAAATCATCACCTAAATCAATTAGAGTTAAATCAAAAACATTAAAATTAGCCTTTATATGATATTCACCTAGAAGATCTATTTTATAAGCATTATAATGAAGTTCAACAACTTGAAATGGAACATCTCCTTTTCATTGTAACTTTGATCTTCTTTCATCTAGGAACCTGTCTTTTCTTGCTTTGTTAGTTCTGGATGCATATTCTTCAATTTTCCTTTCACTATATTACCGAACATTTTCATGTAGTTGCTTCACCATTTTAACTTTTTTTTTACTATTCTCATGAATTGGTAAAGGAACCACAAAAATAGAGCTAATGAGTTAAATTAGTGTTATACATAACTCCATTATGTGGATATTAAATGAGCGACAAATAATCTCTAAAAATTTTAAATTCTTTTGAATGATATCTTGCAATAAAATGGTCAAAGTTCTATTTGCAGACAACCTGATGTAATTCTAAAAGGCAGATCTCAACTCAGTGATTGTTTTAATTATAGCTATTAATATTTTCAAAGTTTTTTCAAGTATCTCTATAAATAATGATAAAAGCCACCTTATAATATTCACTGGTATAGGTGCAATCTTTAACTCCTTAGGGTATATAATAGGCCTAAATGTATCTAAACCTCTAATTACCTGCTTAGGTGTCCCAATAACTTCCATAAGATCCACATATTTAGATTTCAAGCACCTACTTGAAAGGATTAATTTTATAGTTACAAGTTGGTGTAACAAGTTTCTATCTATGGTAGGCAGAATATAATTAGTTAATTCATTATTAAACAAGTTATATATGTATTGTTCATTTCATCTTTGGTTCCCAAAAAAACATAAGCAAGGCTATTGCAAAGATGATGAAAAGGTTCATCTAGTCTAGACATAACAATAATAGATCTTTAGCTAAAGTGAAATGGAAAGAGCTATAAAGGGATAAGAAAGAAGGGGGACTTGGAATTCTACCTCTTAGAATTACCAATCAGATCCAAATAATTAAATGAAATTAGAGGCTTTTAAATGATAAAGCCTTATTATAGGTAAAATTGATTCATTCATACTACATAAATAACTCAAGTATTTAGAAATTGAAACCTAATCACGATACTTCATAGCCACTTACTCACATATTAAAACTAAAGAAAAGATATACGATCTTTTGGAATTACAATTGATCCACTCTGGGGCCTTTTTCTGAAGTTTATGAACTCAACCATTTGAGGGTTGCAATTGAAGATAATGCTACATTGTTTGAAGCTCTAACTAACATAGTAGGATAATCTCCAACTCTTCTATTGCAAGCAATATGATGATCTAACTACATCTAAACTAAGACGATCAGATTGGGTGAAGGAGACAACCTTGTGGGACTTTCACAAATTTCTCTTACATAATGATGCTAATGGAATAAATCCCCAAAAGTCCCCTGACATAACTTATTATTAGATTCTAAGTCTAAATTGCAAAATCATGCAATTGTTGGTGAGCTTTGGTCGATATTTAGCACTTATGTTAACAAAATAAGGTAAAGACTTACGATTAGGGAAGGAATAATGGGCAATCATCGATGATGAAAGCTCAAGAGCAGGCGATCATTACCATGCATTGGTGAGCATTAGTGAAAATATTTAATGAGATGCAAGATTCAAATGTGAGACCAAAAGATGAAAGCCACAACTAAGTAATACTAAGTTTGAGGTTGCGAGGCGACACTTAACTTCAATAAGGAGGTTGGAAGGTATGCAAACTTGTAAGGTTTATTATACAATGACTTAAATTGTTGCTAACATAGTTCATAAGGCAATGTGACTACACCATAAATAAGCTTGGATAAACTATGCACAAAGATGGCTTGAGATGGATAAATAGAGGGCTCATCAAGGAACTTGTCTTCAATATGCAATGATGTGGAGACACATGTAAAAACATGTAAGTAGTTATCTAAGAAAGTGGAAGAACTACCTTACAAAGTGAGAGCACTTCTTCAAATAATAAGAAAGTGGGCCAGATGATGTGGTAATAGATAGTCATCTTCCAAACACTTAGCGCATATGTAAAAGAGGAGTTAGTGGCATAAAGCAGGTAATCCCCCCATTAACTTAGTGAGTTAGTGGAGAAAATGGATGATTTCAACTTTAGTGGCATAAAGTGGATAACTCCCCACTAGCTTAGTGAGTCAATGGAGAAAGTAGAAGATTTTAGCTTATTAGGTCCCTAGGTTCTTGTAAGCCTATATAAAGGCATTATTTTTAGTTTATTTGTATTTAGGGGATGAAACTTGGTACATTAAATCATCTATAACAGAGTTAATAACTTTATAGGAAAGTTCTTTATGGAGCTTTAACTAGATAGTTCATTCGAATTGTGTTCTTTTAAAGTTCTTCAAGTTAGTAAAAACTCAAGTTCCTTTATTTTGTAATTTTGATTTTTGATAAAAAAATGATTTTACCATTACTCTCTTGTTTGTCACTTTTGATTATTTATCTAAAACATTTGTGTTGTAAAAATGAAGTGAAACACTTAAACATGAGTGGTGTGAGGCATTAAAAAACAAACAAAATTATTGGTCAGTGATCACGAAGGGAAGGTTGAGTTAAACTTTGTGACTTAATCTTGAATGTTGCATAAGGACTTTGAAAAAATATTCCAATTGCACTACACCCAAAAAAATTCATTGTGACAACTGGTATCAAAGCCTTGTTTAGTGAACAATGGTCGATGAAAGCAACTTAATAGATATATTTGCTTAATTAAAAGTGATCATTAGTCCTCTAACCCTAATGGATGAGGTTGTGGTTCCTTTCTTGGGATGTTTTAAAACTATGACAAATAAACTTCAAGAGACAAAGAGATCACTTGAGGAATAGTTAAAGCTTATAATTAGTTAAGTTACAACTTATTGGCACTCAAATATGCTATATCTAGGCATGAATTGAGAGCCCGATTAGAAAGTACTTTGATGAAGGTGAGAGAGCCCAAATTTTGCGATGGAAAACAAAGTGACAAGGATTTTAAGAATTTCTTGTAGGACAAATAATAATAATTTATAGCGACAAGCTATCGGATTTGAAGAAGATGTGAATTACAACTATGTACATAGTGGATGAAACAAAGTTATGGTGGAGAACGAGAACCTCTATTGACATCAGTGCAGGTAGACCTCCAATTGATACTTAGGAGAAAATGAATAACAAGCTAACAAATTGGTTCCTCCCTAACAACACTTTATAGCTTACAAGGGGGGCTTTGAAGCGGTTGAAGTAAGATAGCTCGATTCAAGGGTATGTGAATAAATTCACTTATATGATGTTGGACATGTAGAACATATTAAAAGATGATAAGTTGTTCAACTTTATAAGTGACTTATAAGTTTATGCAAAAATGGAGCTTCGGAAGTAGAATGTTAAGGTCCTCCTTAGTGCAATAGTGGATGAAGATGCCTTATAGGATCTCCAAATGCCACCAACCATTTAAACTAGCAACAAGGGCAAGAAGAATGGTGGGATATAATGGCTCAAAGATCAGCAAAGAGAAGGTATGAGAATCTTCTCAATGTAAGTCTAAAAAACAAACAAAATTAGATATTACTTATTTCATTTGTAAAGGGCCACGCTTTGCTTGTGAATGCACAAAAATGGGAGGTATGATAGGATTAATTATGGTCGCGAAGGATCAATGAAAATGAGGTAAAGACTCGAAGAAAGAAGTCTACCTCAATAACTAGGCTGTATTGGAGACAATTGACCTTGTGACGGAGCATTTGAACAAAAGAAAAGAAAAACCTAATAAAGGATGGAAATGGTACATAGGTGATGTGCTTATGCAAAATGTGACTAAGGATTCCTTGAGAAAATCACATGTTAAGGAGTGGTCACGAATTATTTCAATAAATGTGTTGATTTCTTTTAATGGAGGTGATTTGTTAGATTCTTTAGGTCTAAATTTTGAAATTGTCCAAGTGTTGGTGAATCTTTACCAATGCTTAGTACTCAGGTTGACGAAACAAAGCAAAGACTTGTAAGTAGGTAAGGAAAAACAAGCATTGTTAGTGAAAGCTTATGAATTGGTCTGCATTAATAAGCAATAATATGTAAACGCGTGAGGTTTATTATACAATTACTTAGATTGTTGCTAATTCAGGTCAAAGATTGTGACTACATCATGGACATACTTAGATGGACCATACATAAAAATGGCTTGGGAGGACTACACTGAAGGCTTATCAAGGCATTTGTCTTTAATATGTTATAATGTGGTGACATATGGAAAAAACATATAAATAATGGCAAAAAAAGTGGAAGCAATACCTTACAAAGTGTAGCACTTCTTTAAGTAGTAGGAAGGTGGGTCAAAACAAGTGGGAACAAATAGGCATCTTCCAAACACTTATCCCACGTGTAAAAGAGGAGTTAGTGAAAGAAGCGGCATCTCCCCACTAACTTAGTGGGTTAGTGGAGAAAGTGGGTGGTTTTAGCTTTCTTGATCCCTAAGTTCTTGTAAGCCTATATAAAGGCATAATTTATAGTTCATTTATGTGTAAGGGTTTGAAACTTTATACATTCAATCATGTATAAGGGAGTTAAGAGCTTTGTGGGAAAGTTCTTTGTGAGAGCTTTGAGTAGGGAGTTCTTTTAAGCAGAGCTCTTATAGAGTTCTTCAAGTTGGAAGAAACTCATTTTCCTTTTTTATTGTATCTTTGATATTTGATCGCTAAAGGTTGGCTTTACTGTAATTCTCTTATTTGTTACTTTAATTATGAAACACTTGTGTTAATAAAAGTATAGCGAAACACTCAAACAAGAGTGGCATAAAACATTAAAAAATAATGAAATTATTGGTAAGTGATCATGAAGGGAAGGTTGAGTGGAGCTTTGAAACTTAAACTTGAACTCCATACAACGACTTTGGCAAAATGATTAAAATTTTAGTGCTCTTGAAAATTCTCCATCACACTTAAGAGGTTTAAAGTTTTAAAGGTTGAATAGATATTAAACCATTATAAAGTCGATATATAATAAAGATTGAACAAAATTGAAGAACTTAAAATAAAATTAAAAAAGGAAACTATCTTTACCTATTAAAGAGATTTAATAGGTTGAAGTTTAATTGAAGGAGACTTAGAGGGTTTTCTACTTAAATCTTGGTGTTTGCTTCTTTATTAAAATTTCATTCTCATTATGATATTTGCCGATTAAACTTGAAGAGTGTGTTGTTGTTGCTCTTTGGTTGATCTTTTAGAGAATTATTTTGTGTGTGTGTCTAAACAATTTATAATCAATTTAAATGAACATAACCCCTTTTCAGTTGATATTTTTACATCTTAAAATCTTTAAATTCAAGATATTCATTAACTAATATGATTTATACTCAACTTTGAAATTTATTAAGAGCTAAAGCTCCAAATTGATTTTATGGTATAAGAGAGTATAAATATTGCAGAATTTGTTAGCTTTATAGGTGTCACTTGAAGTCACAACAGCAACAACATAATGCATACATAATTATTCCTGATAACACTATAATTAATATTATGAAATATTAAGTAATGCCCCTCATATTCACTGCCTCATACCTATAACATTATTTATTTATCACAAAAATTTCCCTTTATTATTGTATGATGGGTATAGCTATAAGCATTTGGGCTATGTTTGGTTGGACATAAGGATTTTAATGGAATGAAATTGTTTATAATGGAATGGAATGTAAATAGATGTAATATTAGAAAATTGTTGTTTAGGAGGGATGGAAGGGTTCATAATGTAATATAGTAAAATATTGCTTGGAAGATGGATGGAATGAAATGTAAAATGTATAATAATAATGAATGAATATTCTTCCTTTGATAGAACAAAACATGTGTTAATAGATCAAAACACATATTGATACGTATAATTGGTATTATAAAAAATCGTTGAGGGTATATTAGATAGTACATATTTATCATTTTACATTCCATCTTAAACCCCCAAAATTGAAGGTAACTCATTGTTAGTGTTTATGATATAATAGGATGTAATGTGAAACCCTCCCCTCCCCTTCCATCTTATTCTATTTCATTCCATTACAAAATCCTCATCCTAAACGATGGAATAATATTACATTCAATTGCATTCCATTGCTAACCGGCCTATCAAACATAGCCTTAAGTAGCATTAATTACTTAGGATATTTATGTGTTATCTTTAAGACGTAGACTGTGACTTCTTGTGGTTGGGAGAGCATAGCTATATGATCAATCTCTTTCGTCTCCATAACCTCATCTACCGGACTATTCTTTATCATCCAGCCTTGGAACTCTTCAGTTATCCCTTTATCTTTGGAGCATACTCCGAAAACTTGTTTAACCTACCCATATCCCTCCTCAGTCAATTTTTTTGACTTGGAAAAATCGTGCACAAACGACGAGCTCAACCTCAACAATGACTTTGCCAATTCAAGATCCTACAAAGAACTTGTTGTTTAGGAACATGACGTTTACGAATGGTGTGGCCAAACTTAATTTGAGATTTTATTTGGGAATCCAATTTGAACAAATAGACTTGTTCGGATTTTGAGCATGTTGTAAAATTTAAATTTGTTTGTTAGATTAATTTTAAACTTTTTTATTTAGAGTCTAACTCAAATTTAATTTAAATAAATTTGAACAAGTTTATCAAAAAAATATAAATTTATGATGTTTTTATTTTAAATAAAATTGAAAAATAATAAATAAAATAACTTTGAATGTAACCAGTTTATGCTTGGGTTGTTTTATCATTCTTACATATGTTGCTCAAATTGAGTAAGGGTTCAAGAAATTACCAACCTCAACAAGGCTGAGTTGATAAAGCTTTAATGATAAGAACCTGAGCCCAAGTAGCATTAACACGAGTTGCAATTCAAAGTTATAGTAGTAGTAGTAGTAGCAGTTGTTGTTGTTGTTGTAGTAGTAGTGGTGGTGGTGGTGGTGGTAGTGGTAGTTGTAGTGGTAGTGGTAGTAGTCGTAGTGGTAGTAGTAGTAGTAATAGTAGTAGTAGTAGTAGTAATAGTAGTAGCAGCAGCAGCAGCAGTAGTAGTAGTAGTAGTAGTAGTAGCAGTAGTAGTAGTAGGAGTAGTAGGAGTAGTAGGAGCAGTAGTAGTAGTAGCAGCAGTAGCAATAGCAGTAAGAGTAGTAGTAGTAGTAGTAGTAGCAGCAGCAGCAGGAGCAGCATTAGCAGTAGCAATGGCAGTAGTCGTAGTGGTAGTTGTCGTAGTAATAGTAGTAGTAGTAGTAGTAGTAGTAGTAGCAGTAGGAGCAGCATTAGCAGTAGCAATGGCAGTAGTCGTAGTTGTAGCACCCCACTCCCACAAGACACATACCCGACATCTATGGTGATATCCGAGTACGTACCCCATAAGAGTGGCA
>JANKOD010050411.1:0-12699 GCA_026284645.1 Erythroxylum acuminatum | reverse complement strand
TTTTTCATCATTATAGGTGCATAAAATGGCTCACAGATTCAAGAAAAAAGGATGTAAGGAATTTTTAGACTTGTGTCATATTTTTAGAGATACTATTGCGATTGGTGTGCAGGCACATCTATCAACTAAATCTCCATCGAATAATACAAAAGAGGAATATGGGAATGATATTGATGAAGATTACTCGTATAATGGAAAAGAAGATCAAGATAAAAGTTCTCTTTCTAAGAGAAAGAAGCTTCCTAAGAACAAGAATGCAAAGAAGGCACGTTCTAACATTGTAGAAGAAGCCTTACTTATACTTAGTGAACAATCAAGAAGGAAGAATGATTTACTTGAGAAAAAACTGAGTGAAATATCATCTACTGTAGAGAATAGAACTCAAGAGTCTAACATAATGATGGAATGTTTGAATTATTTAGATGAATTGGGTGTTGACGGTGTACAATGTGGAAAAACTGTGAAGGCTTTACATGATTCTCCACTTTATAGAGATATTTTTTTGAAGATGACACAAACAAGGAAGCTGGATTGGATTATGTCGCTTTAGTTATATTTTCATGTCATTAGATATCGAATTCTTATTGATTTGACACTTTTATATTAAGCACTATTTCATATTTTGAACGTTTTAAGTTTGTGCTTTGTATGAATATTTGACTTAATTTTAAGTTTATATTTTGTATGAATATTTTTCTGTATTTGATTAAATATACTTGATTGAATATTTTATTAATTATTTAATGTTGACATTGTAGATACATGGATTTGTTATCAGTTTTCGAATCAGATTCTGGTGATGAACGAAAGAAGGTAATCATTATTTCTATAGCTGGGGGAGAAAACAAATATTTTCATTTACAAAAGTAACCATGTAGAACTTCTGTTCTACCAGTTCATTATTGGATATTAGAACTTTTGAATGGGAATCCTACAAGGATTTATGAAAATTTAAGAATGAGAAAGATAATCTTCTTAAGCTTATGTAATGAGTTATAGAGTTTAGGAGGCTTAAAGGCAACAAATCATTTTACTGGGGAGGAACAAGTAACAATTTTCTTAATGACTATAAGACATAGTGAGACAACTAGAGTCAATGCTGAAGGCTTTCAACATTCGACCTATACAATTTCAAAGTATTTTCGAAAAGTCTTATATACAGTTAATCATCTTACAAAAAGAGTCATTACTCCACCATTTTTGCTAATACACCTCCTGAGATTCAACATAATTCAAAATTCTTTCCATATTTTCAGGTACATTTATATAGTTAATTACTATTTTAATTATATCCTTATGATTAAAAATTATTTTAATATATTTTTAAATTTTTAGGATTGTATAGGAGCAATAGATAGTACACATATTGATGCACATGTTCCAATCGATGAACAAATACCATACAGGGGTAAAAGAATTAATCCAACCCAAAATTTTATGTGTAGTTGCTCAATTGACATGCGTTTTACATATGTAATGGCTGGATAGGAAGGTACTGCAAATGACTCTTGAGTTCTTTTGGAAACAGTGACAAATCTAGCGAAACAATTTTCTATACCTCCATAAAATATTATGTTATTTTAAATAAGCATAGTAATTATGATTCATTTTTAATATCTTTTTTGTTAATATTATGTTCTTTCTATGTTAGATAAGTACTATTTGGTTGACTCGGGATACACTAATATGCCTAGATTTCTTTCACCTCGATATTTCTTTCACCATATCGAGGTGAAAGATATCATTTGCGAGATTATAGAGGCAGAGGAAGACCTCAAGGTCTACATAAATTGTTTAACTACAAGCATTCTTCATTAAGAAATATTATTGAAAGATGTTTTGGCATTCTAAAAGCAAGATTCCCTATACTTAAAAACATGCTGAGTTATGATATGAAGAGATAAAAATGCATCGTTATTGCTTTTTGTGTTATACATAACTATGTCTATATTAGAATGTATGGACAAAGCGATAAATTATTTGAAAGTTGTGTTGCAAATGAAGAACAAATTAGAGAAAGTGAAAATAAAAATACAAGTTCTCAAGTGGAGTATAACATCACTCCAACATAACTTTAAGGTATGTCTTAAAAGCGAGATAAAATTGCTAGACAATTGTTAAGTAATTATATTATTTCTAATTAATTTATGTTTCTTTTTGTCAGTGATATTACTATTATGTTTTCAAGAATTATAATATGATGGACATATTTTATTGATTAGAACGACTTAATATAATTTCTAATGTAATTTTATTATATAAATTAATGTGTAGTTTTTTAATAATATTTGATTTGCATATATTTAATTTTAGGTATAATGATAATTAATTAATTTAAAATATAATGTATTATAGTATAATTATTACACATAATAGTATAATTACAAAAAAAATATAAACAAGATAATAAAATCAAACATGTTTTTGTTTTCAATTTTTTATTACAAATATCAACCAAACAAATTTTTGTTTTCAATTTCTATATTTGCAAATCTCGACTAAACAGGTTTTAATTTTTTTAAGAGAAAAAAACAGAAACCAAAACAGAAATAAAAAACCAGAGAAAAAAAAAAGTGAAATCAAACAGTCCCTAAGTGTTAGCTTTATCGATATACTCCAGCTAAGTCATCACATTATGCCTATCCTTTACTAGTATCCTCATGCAGTAAGGACCAGTTTATGATCCTGCATTACAGAAATCGCAGGCTTTTTGCAAAAAGAAGCAATATCAGTATATAAGGAATAAGCATCGGCTAACTCTGTGTCAGCATAATAAAGAGGATTAGCAGCCGCGATAATACAAATGATGCAAGCATTATCTAGAATGATTGGGTGTAAAGCATCTAAAGGTGACTTTTTAAGGTCACTGTCAAATCCCAAAGCTCAACCTAGACAAGCGGTGGAAACTGTCAAGCTAGAGTATCTCACTACCAGCTTGGAAAGGAATAACTAATTTCTACTTGTACAGGATAATTTCAAGTAGTTTAACGTATATGAATCCATAAAATAACTACAAATGTAAACTTCTTTTTTGTAAGAAATAGTTTAAAAGAATAGGACAAAGTGAATAGTATTCTTTTGTCTAGAATTTCTCCAATGCTGTAATTGCTGAGGAGCTCGCGTTCTCGCTTGCCAAAATATTAGTCATAATAAGCTTCCCTTGCGAATATTTTCTTCACCTGTAACGACAAAACATAAAATGAAAAGCAAGAATGAGGATTCTCATGGCTAGGGAGTCGCACATGATACTGAAATAGTACCAAGCATAAGTCAAAAACAATTGATTATATCCCTAGAAACGGGTTTTAAAAGAGGGTACTCTCCAAAGTGGTAAAATATAGTCTGACTTGCTAAACTGTTGAATTTTCAACTGCTCATACAACCCTCAGTTTCCCAACACACAAAGAATGATCAAACACAAATGAGAGCATATGATATGAGGTGCCTTAACACGCTTGATACAAGTTACCCTAATGGAATATGCAAGACAAAGATGCAAATCAAATAGCAGAAGCAGGAATAATATAAGTTCCTTTAGGAACAGAATGATGCCAAGATCAAAAGCATGAACCTTACTTGCTCAAGAGTCAAAAACATAATAACATTCCAAGAACCCATCCGGGTGAAATTTGGGAGAAAGCCCTTATAAAAGGCAAAGAAACCCTGCAGCCATTAGCAGTCCCAGGTTACTATCTATGTGACAAAGATGAAAGTTCACGTAGAAGGGCATTCTAACTAAGAGTTAATCAAATGCAATAAATTAAGACAACTTGGAATTGTATTTTGTCAATTGGAGACTTGAATCCAAGCTTTTTGAGGGGGGAAAAATTTTACATGACACTGAGCTAAAATTCATTGGCTACAAAGACCGAGATTTAAGAAAGTAAAAACGTAATAGAATGACAACGCAAATTAATCCTCTTGTCATATTAATTTACATTTCCATGATGTCGCTTGCACTCTAATCGGCCTATTATGCATAACTGCACATACAGGATTTAAAGAATTTAGATGATACATAGAATGAAAATAACATACCTCATTCTTCAGTGTCTTGATTAAGCAGTCGACGGTGTTTTTGTAGGAAGAATCTCCCATCATTCTAGATTTAACCTAAAATATAGTGCAAAACACCCATAAAAGGTGTCTAAGTATAATAGATCAAAAAGCATATGGGAGTATAGGCAATGATTAATTATACTAAATTCTTAAAGTACCAAAATATGTTATTAGCACTATCTTGTTATTGGCTTGAGTGATTTTCATGGACTATGCTACAATTGGCAAGATTTATGATGCTGATGAGTAGTCAAGGTAGAATTTAATTAAGGGATAAATTCATTTATATTATTCTTCATATAACCTTAAATGTGATGAAGAATTTGAATATCAATTGATAGTTTATAATCAACTTGCTAAAGTTTGCATGCACATTAACTGAATATCAAAGTCAATCAAAGACTGTCTGATATAAAATTAGGTCCCCACGGATTACCTTCATCTGATTACAACTTAATAGTGACAGGAATTCCTTCTCTGGTTATCATTAGTATACTCACTTCACAGCTTAAGCAACAGTGTTCATTTGATAACTTTTTATTCACAACATCTTCAAGGATCTAAGTATATTAGTAGAATTAGTAAGAAAATAAATCGTTCACTGAGATAACAGATGCATGTTTCTTTTTTGAACTGCTAGAAAGTAGAAAACACAACATCTTCAAGGATCTAAGTATATTAGTAGAATTAGTAAGAAAATAAATTGTTCACTGAGATAACAGATGCATGTTTCTTTTTTGAACTGATAGAAGGTAGAAAATCAATACTTACGACATCAATGGGAGAACCTATACAGACCGCAAAGAAACCTGCACCCAGACCAGCTAGGAGATGAGTAAAAATATTGTCCATGAACCCTGGAATTTGCAAAATTGTCTGCATATGTGTGAAGAAATTAGGACAATATTACCAATTAAATTACAGTTGCAGATAACAACAAAAATATATAGACAATTCAACTGAAACGACTGGCTTCTATATCTCTACCTGTTTAACTTGATCATAACTGGCTAGTTCAGCAGCATTAATAATAGCATTCCGCGCAATGTTGGGCCCAAGTCCAGTCCACAAAGCCCCTAGTCCTTCCTAATTATAGAGACAGATTAGTGCAATTCAATTAAACTGCTAGCAGTAAATAGACAAAAACGACTGCTAGCAGTAAATAGACAGAAACTAGTGCAGGAAACCAACTTGTCTAGTTATGGTAATATAAGCATCCAAGGCTCCAGTATATCGCCTTGGAACCCCAGCAGACAATTTTCCTTCAGCTTGAAGCCGAACTTTAACAAGATCAGTTGGATTAGCAACAACTATTGCTAGAGCACCTACATAACATAAAATTTCATTGACAAGAGTTGTGCATTCTCAAAAGGCAAAACAAAGTAGTTAATGATCAGAACTGCATGTACCAGAGCAGTAAGATAGTCACCAAATACACTAACCAGTTAACAAAGCTGCAAGTATTTTTTGATACAAAGGTATATCTCCAACAAAATCACTGCCAACCAATAGTGTTTTTACCTGTACAAGATGCATTTAATCAAAGAAAATTATTATTTTCCATTCTACAGAATCTCATCTAGGGAAAAAAAACTCAACATTCACCGGTCCATAAAGCCCAATCCTTAATCCTCCATAAAGAAATTGGCGATGTAACCCTGCCGTAATGCCTTTCCAAAGAGCTGATAGACCTTCTTCTCTAGCAATAGTGGCAACCGTACCCAGTAAACCCCTATATTTAGGCGGACTCCATCCATCTCCATTAGCTATTTTACTTTGGAGTTGAAGTCTGACTTTAGCAGTGTCCAATGGTATTGTACAGAACTGCATAACCAGGATCACAAAAGTTAAGCGAACGTTTTATTGTTGCTTACTGAAAACAATACGGGAGACATGAAAGATGCAAAAACTGCAATAAAGACATAAAGGGAGAAGAATATGAATATACTAATGTCAGGTTTAACGATTTAAAGAATAAAAAGAGTTGGATTCTCGAAGCTTTCATGACAGATTAGGATATCACATAAACAAAAATCTTTTAAAAGAAAACCCAGAGAATGCATGAGAGGGGGAAGTTGAAGATGAAGATAACAAAGTGAATCTATAAACTGTCTCATTGTTTTCACCCACATTACTCATGTAGATATTGATGCTTTGCTATTATCGAAAACCCAAAACCCCAATAAAAGTAATATATATATAGTACAAACAGCGAAGGCAAACAAGTAAGAGAACGGTAAAAAGGGAATGCAAGCAATGAAAATGAATACCTCGGCGAAACAAGCCGCGAAAGCACTGCAAATGAAGACTTCAGCGAATGAGATCTGGGATTTGGGCTTGAGATCTGCCATGAGATAATTAATAGAACGATAATGGCAAAGTAATGTGGAAATGCAAAAATGGGTTAGAGTAAGAAGGAGATGGAGTAGAAGATTTGAACGAGGAAATTGAAGAGCGGAAGTGAAGAAATAAGACACTGGCTTCAACAGCAGAACAAAAGCTCTTCAATATTCACATCCCGTGTCTATTTTTCTTCCAGCTCCTTTAAATGAGTATAACCTCAACTGGCTGTTTGTTGAATTTGTGCCTATAAGGTGGTTTTGACTTCAGTTTATTACGACTTTTGACAAATCTTTATAACAGGGTGTTGAGAGACATTTACACTATTGTCCATTAAGGATCCTTTCCTTTATGATCACATGTTGACTTCTCAATGGTCACGCCTGACTAGAATTTCTAGCTAGAAATGCATTTTAAGCCTTAATATTTATAACAAAATACAAAAATAAAACAAATCTTAACATTTAAAAAGTTCAAATTCATATCAATATTTATTTGACATTAACATTTTTAAAACATTCAAATATAGATCTAGATGAAAAGTTTGGTGAGATTAACTTTATATTAATTAAATATCATATTAATATTGATGCCACGTTATTTTTATTTTTTGAATAAAAAATAGACCCTACTGTTACAATGCAAGTGAGATCCATTGTCAGAATCTATAAAAATGAATTTCACTCTCACGTAACAAGTGAGACCTACACTAGAAATCGAAAGTGCATCTCAATACCACATAAGACTTACATTAGAAGTCGGAAGTGCATCTCAATGCCACGTAATAGTAAGGCCTACTTTTTAGTTAATTTAAGAAATAATTACACAACAGTTTTTTACCTTCTATTTAAAAATATAAAAATAATGTCACGTCAACATTGACATGACATTTAATTAATGAGGCATTAATCAAGTTAGTTTTTTCATCCATATAAGGTCAATTTTGATCATTTTGAAAATATTGGGGTTAAATGTTAGGATTCAGATTAAATTTTGTTATAAATATTGAACTTCAAAATGCACTTTTGATCAAAAGTTCTACAAAAAGCGTTGCATGTGCTAGATTGACGAGGATACTCAATAGGATGAATAGGATTAGAGAGTATAAACCCAAATGGGAAAAAAAAAAAAACTAATATCAAATCCAATTCATGTTCTCATGTAAATCATTGAAGTTTGGATTTAAACTAACAAATTATGATTATTTACTTGCATAAATCTACCATAAGCAATTATAAATAAAATGAAAGAACCCTACTGGCAAGGATTTTAAGGATACAAAATATTAATCTTATTTTAATCTACCATCCGCTGTAAATGTCATTTCATTGTTACACAACTAGGGCATCAAATTGTTCCATTCCAAATTTGGATTTTAAATGTGAATAAGATGGTAGGATCAAAGTATTTGCATTACTTATTTAACAAAAACAATTACACTTAAGAATCTTTTTTTTTTACCCACCAGTTAGAAATCTCTAATATCTTCTTTGTTTGTTTTTCTTATTTTTCTCTTATCGGAATACAATAAACAACTATAACTACCATCAGTCACTATTTATTTACCAAATAATTGAGTGTAATCTTTATAACATCACTCTCATAAATGATGGGATTAACTTATCAGAATTTATAGTTTTTATACTCATCTAAGAATTCATATAACTAGTAGATAACGAGATCACATTATTATAAATCTATTAGAAATATTTGACATCTTAACTAATGAATCGATCTTTATATAGATTTCGTATGCTATACCTTAGATAATTTATTGCATCAATTATCATCTCAATCTCATTATATAAATGTTTCATATTCGTAGTGCCTTTTACAAAAAAAAACACTTTTTTAATACTTCTTGATGCAAACTCATATTTATAATGTTCTTCCTCTTTTCTAATCATTTGGATTAAATTAACAAGCCTTTCTTAAATGTCTCATCATATCTAATCATTCATGATTTTCTAACAACATAGCTAGCATTACTGAATTATCTGAAATTAAAAATCGAGTAAAGAAGATACTTTAACTTGAGGTTCACATATCTCTAAAAGATCATCATATAATATAATTTGAAAATATAACTTATATTATCCTCATTGGTCAGTTATGCACATATGATATGATTCATGTGCTAAAGCATTGGTATTCTTTTATTAGAGTGTGTGTCTTTCCTCGAATATTGTACACATAATAATTCAAGCATCCCTTGTTTAGAAATCAGGGTGAGATTTGATCTCTTGCACAACGAAACAATAATAAAAAAATTTCATTTGACTTCTTGAACTTATGAATGTGTTGAGAAAATTCTACAACTATTATAGAGAGTGTTAGGTAAGAAGTGCTAACTCCTAAGGAGTCTAAGCCTATTTATAATAGGTTCTAAATATTTTAGTAATTTAATTGAAAAAAAATTCTAATTTTAATTAAAAATTACAAAAATAAAATTCTGATTTTAATTAAACTTTAATTAGAATTATAATTCATTCTAATTAAATAACAATTGTATCCAAACTTTATCATGTCCAACTTGATTAAAATTCATTTTCTCTCTTCAACCCCTTCTTTATGGGTTACCCATTATGTTACTAATTGATATAAATTATAACCCTTAATCTTATTATCTAATTAAATAATTTATATCCATAAATCAAAATTGACGTCTAGTAATGCATCATGACCACCCAAATACTTAACAATATCAAAGTTATTTTGTCTAACCTTTCTACGTATGATTTTTCATATAATTTAATCTTTTTATCATATAATATTTGATTAGACATAAGAATATGGAATTAATGACTACTTTATTTGAGTCTAATCATGATAATTCTCCACTATTAATAATTGATTCAATTAATGACACTGGAAAACTTTTCTCAAAGTGTCGTTCTACCTTGTCTAAGGATTTTCCAAATCAATATTAATCAAGAATAATATAACATGCTTCTTAATAACATTAGGGTGATGAATCATCTATTGATCATTCAGTATCCATATATAGTCCATATTATATTTAGTGACTACTAACTAAGCTACTCTTTACTAAAATAACTCATAAGTAGTATCAAAATATAACAATCCCCATACGAGATACTTTAGAGATCTTAAGTCAAAGGATTACTTATGCATTCATCGTAATCATAATTTTTATAGACACACAGCTAATGTTTCAAATGGAATTCTCACGTAGGATTAGTTCAGTGAACTTGTTTTCTAACAAACATACATACATTTATTTAAGTATCTCTATATTTAATCTATAGTATCAACAACTTCCTTCATAAATAAGAAACATAATGTGTACTAGTCGTTTTACGCTCTATTAATGTCCAGTCTTAATAGAACAATGACTAGGAATAATATAAAAATAATACATAAATGCAATACGAATCTTAAAATTATAATCTCATTATAATTTTATTTTAAATGTACATTTATTTCATCAAGTTTATCTTATAAATCTAAAAATGTATAAGATAAAGAACGCCTTTAAATAATTATATCACTAAATAATGACCAACTAATTGGTTACAGGGTATAAACCAATGATTTCTTACTTACTTTAAGCCAATTATTTAAGTATTTTATATCATATCTCTATATGACGATTATACTACTGGTGGGACAGTAGTTTAGTAAGAGAATTCTCCAAGATTCTGTATTGTGAAAACTTGCTTAAATCTTACAATTTTTCACCTTAATTATCATCATAATTAAGAGAGACTACCCAAATACATACTTGGATTTTTTTATAAGACCTTAGCTCTTTTTGTATGCCCAACATGTCGAATGTTCCACTGTACATTACTATCTAAACACAAAGCACTATATTAAGTTTATTAAAGAACTTCTTTATCCAAATAATCATTTTAACTAAATGAAAATTGCATTATAGCTTAATTATCAATCAATGATACATTAAAATGTTTCCCCAATCTCAAAATAATCTTGTGCTAAATAAAATATACCTCAACCAGGATTTACTTCTAAAGTTAAAATCCATATAATCTTGAACTCAAATATCAACTTATACATAGAATAATGGATATCTCAAAAACTTCATAAGTATCATTTGTCTTAAATACCAAACACCTTCAGTATATCATCTATATACTTGGACTTAGAATAGGTCAATATCTTTCATATCTATCTCTATATATCTAATTCCTAAAATTAATGTTGTTAACTTTTCATATCCAATCAGAGTTTTTCTTAAACAATTATAGTTTTAACAATTAAAAACTACGAATTTTGTTCTTTATGAGCAATGTGTCTCTACGTACTCCCACTAAAGAGTATAATCGTATTCTCACTAACCTTTTTGAAGACATGATTAAAAAAATCACAATCACCTCCAAAACAAACCTTTTGAATTCAATTTTAAAGTGAATCTTTCAAAATATCACAACCTTTCAATTATATATCAAATATATTAATAAAGACTCTTTAGTTCTAATTGGATGTAGTTTCATGTGATTTGAACCTTTCAAATTTCATCTTACTATAGTACTTATCTAGAGAACCATTATTCTACAAGTGTTTATTGAAAAAAAAATTGTTTTATAGGTGTAAGATTATATTCAAACTTTTAGATCTCTCATAACCTTCCGTTATCTAATTATTTTTAAACTAAATGGATAAAATAATGATTTAACAAAGCATTACATCCCAAATCATTAACTTTAACATTTTCAAAATGTTACCATTTTATATCTAGTATGAAATCTTATTAATTGATTTAATTGGAACTATCAAAGGTAAGTTGTAGCATTAGACATGGCTATAAAAGAAATAAGTATGGCATTATACAATATTTCATATTGTATATTCCTCCTTATATAAAACTATACTATTATGGAATTTAGTTATGAAGGAATTCACCAGAGAATCTCCTTCTATATAGATAGCTAAAAAATTTAAATTTCACCACATTAATCTTATTAAAGTGATTTAGCATTCATAGTGTTTAATTTATACTTAGATTTAAATAATTTGAACTCCTGAGGAAACCTTTGCATGCCTCTGTTATAACTGACCGATGATTACTAGCGATTCCAAATCAATATTTAATTTAATACATATGACTATATCATATAATGTTATTAGTAATATAATGAATACAAGTATCATACTTTTATGTGTTGTTATTACTATTGTTGGTTCATAGAATGATACTAAAAAAAGATGTCAGCACTCATGGATCTACTTAAAAAAGAAGGAAATGGGATCGGTATGATCATTATGAGGCTTCCTTTGAGAATCTAAAACAAGTGATAGCCTTAGACCCAATTTTGTGATTGCCTAACTTCAAGCTTCCCTTCAAAGTTCATACTAATGTGTTTAATAAGGCAACTAGGGAAGTGTTGGTTTAAGAAAGACATTATGTGACCTTTGAAAGTAGGAAATTGAATGAGAAAAAACAGAGATATTCAACTCATGATAAGGAAATGGTTACAGTGGTTCATTGCCAAAGGATATGGCGTGTCTACATATTGGCTCATAAGTTCATAATGCAAATAGATAATATAGAAACTGCCTTCTTTGAGGTGTAGAAGAAGTTGTCAATCAAGCAAGCTAGATGGCAAGAGTTTTTGGTTGAATAATATTTCGTATGGGAACACAAATTTGGACGGTGCAACCAAGTGATCGATACACTTAAACGAAAGGAAATTGTGGCTGCATTGTATAACTTGACCAGAGTTGAGGCAAACTTTATGGACATAATTCAAAAAATTGGGAAGCTAGATGTTACTTATTATCGATTAGTGTAAGAAGTTCACAATAGGGTTACCAAATGATAGTGGCTTGACAATGGGTTCCTTATGGCCAAGGAAGTTAGATTGTATGTACTCTGTTTTAGTGGATTGCGAAGAGAGTTAATGAAGGAATCATATGATTCTCCTTGGGCAAGACATCTTAGTAAAGAAAGGATGATGGCACTCTTGTCCAAATCATATATTTGGACATAAATGGAGCAACAAGTTGAAACCTATTGCAAAACATGCTTAGTGTGCCAATACGATAAAGTGGGGAGGTAGAAGGAAGTGGGATTGCTCCAACCCCTCCCTATTCTAAAATGACCATAGATGTCAGTTTTTATGGATTTTGTTTTGGGATTTTCAAAGATAGATGGCAAAGCCTCAGTGTTGGTTGTAATTGACCATTTTCTTAAGTATGTTGTATTTTTAATTGCACTAGCCTTTTATACAACAAAGAGAGCAGTAGATTTATTCTATTAAAATCTTAGCAAACACTTCGGTATTCCAAAAAATGTGGTGAGTGAAAGGGATCGAC